>JAVIAB010000156.1:65644524-65812024 GCA_032433765.1 Megaustenia siamemsis
CTCGGACGAACTTCCATCTTGGTGCGTCCCATCAGAAAATTATTCCAAAATAAGGATATCAAAAGCAAGAGGAGCATTTGTTGCACTGGGAAACATATGGAACTCCAAAGAAATTAGGTTAAATACTAAAATAACAATTTTCAACTCCAATGTTAAGTCTGTCTTATTATATGGCTGTGAAGTGCGGAGAACAACAAAAATGACAATCATGAATATACAGACTTTCATTAATGGATGCTTACGCAGAATAAAAGGATGGATATGGCAATACAAAATCACTTATATAAAATTATGTAAATGTACCAGTGAAATACCAGTGGATAAAGAGATACAGCAAAGACGATGGCGCAGGATAGTACACACACTGTGGAAGCCAACCGAGAGTATTACACAACAGGCCCTTTCTTGGAATCCCCAGGGAAAAAGACAAAAAGGAAGACCAAGGAATTCTTGGAGAAGACAGATGGATGCAGAGATGAAGATGATGGGGAAGACATGGAATGATCTTAAAAGAATGGCAAGAAACATAATGGCTTGGAAAGTGTTTGTTGAAGACCTATGCTCCACAGGGAGCTGAAAGGTAGAAGAGAGAGAGAGAGAGAGAGAGAGAGAGAGAGAGAGAGAGAGAGAGATCATTCGAAATGTTTTATTTCAAATGATGCAGCATAGCCCAGACTAATTCTCTATAATAGATCTATATACGCTAGAAGACTAACATCCGAGAACTTCCATTTATTATACATGCAGCCGTGCAGTGCAGGTAAAACTGAATAAATTAAAAAAATGACCATAGACCCACCAGGATAGGGTGTATTGTTGTTGATATTGAACGTCGTGTAACTTTATTACCACTACAGCCGGCTCACTACTACACAACTAATGCCCCTATCGTAATTATACCAACATGGCGTTAACCCTTAGTAGACGCATACATAGAATATAAAATGGGCACCAGCCACTGGCAGTGGCCGAGTGTCTACTAATACTCCCAGATAATTTTGCTCAAGACTTTAGCTAAGAACTCCATTAAATACCTTAAAAGTAGATTTGTTTAAGACCCATACATTAATAGTTCCGCTACATTAGCACATGTTTTCAACTCTCAAACTTTTTCATTTGTATTTACCCAACCGTATAAGTTTCACGTTGGTTTCATTCTTTAGACTCTCAAAGACCCGTTTCTAACAAAAATACAAATTAGGGAGAAAATCAAACCGTATAAAGACACACATATATTATACGGCGATTTGTAATAGGTTCCTGCAAAAAGTTGCTATATATAACTAGAGTTTGTGATACAAATAGAACCTATGCAAATATTACTGCTGATATATGGTATAAATGAAAAGACGATTAGAGGCCACAGAAATGGGATTTCTTAGAAGAATGTTGAAAGTTCCATGGGCAGCTAAAAAGACCAATGAGGAAGTTCTCAAAGAGGCCAACACAAAAAGCAAACTCCTAAAAAGCATAAGAAAGAAACAATCAACATTTTTCGGGCACATCATGAGAAGAGGAAAGTTGAAATACTTGGTAACCAAGTGGGAAAATAGAAGGAAAGAGAGATCGTGCACTACAAAGAGAGTAGATGCTGGATGGCTTGGTGTCATGGCATGGAGGACGGTCAACAAAAGAATTGATAATATGCACTGTAGAGAGAAGATTGTGGAAGGACATGATGAATAACTGAGGAGGGGATCTGAGCACCTGTGGGCATATTCGAAGTGCAATGATGATGACCCGCTAATAACTTAATAAGTGAGGAGGGGATCTGAGCACCTGTGGGCATATTCGAAGTGCAATGATGATGACCCGCTAATAACTTAATAACTGAGGAGGGGATCTGAGCAACTGTGGACATATTCGAAGTGCAATGATGATGACCCGCTAATAACTTAATAACTGAGGAGGGGATCTGAGCACCTGTGGGCATATTCGAAGTGCAATGATGATGACCCGCTAATAACTTAATAACTGAGGAGGGGATCAGAGCACCTGTGGACATATTCGAAGTGCAATGATGATGACCCGCTAATAACTTAATAACTGAGGAGGGGATCTGAGCACGTGTGGGCATATTCGAAGTGCAATGATGATGACCCGCTAATAACTTAATAACTGAGGAGGGGATCAGAGCACCTGTGGGCATATTCGAAGTGCAATGATGATGACCCGCTAATAACTCAATAATTGAGGAGGGGATCTGAGCACCTGTGGGCATATTCGAAGTGCAATGATGATGACCCGCTAATAACTCAATAACTGAGGAGGGGATCAGAGCACCTGTGGACATATTCGAAGTGCAATGATGATGACCCGCTAATAACTTAATAACTGAGGAGGGGATCAGAGCACCTGTGGACATATTCGAAGTGCAATGTTGATGACCCGCTAATAACTTAATAACTGAGGAGGGGATCTGAGCACCAGTGGACATATTCGAAGTGCAATGATGATGACCCGCTAATAACTTAATAACTGAGGAGGGGATCTGAGCACCTGTGGACATATTCGAAGTGCAATGATGATGACCCGCTAATAACTTAATAACTGAGGAGGGGATCTGAGCACCTGTGGACATATTCGAAGTGCAATGATGATGACCCGCTAATAACTTAATAACTGAGGAGGGGATCTGAGCACCTGTGGGCATATTCGAAGTGCAATGATGATGACCCGCTAATAACTTAATAACTGAGGAGGGGATCTGAGCACCTGTGGGCATATTCGAAGTGCAATGATGATGACCCGCTAATAACTTAATAACTGAGGAGGGGATCTGAGCACCTGTGGGCATATTCGAAGTGCAATGATGATGACCCGCTAATAACTTAATAACTGAGGAGGGGATCTGAGCACGTGTGGGCATATTCGAAGTGCAATGATGATGACCCGCTAATAACTTAATAACTGAGGAGGGGATCAGAGCACCTGTGGGTATATTCGAAGTGCAATGATGATGACCCGCTAATAACTTAATAACTGAGGAGGGGATCAGAGCACCTGTGGGTATATTCGAAGTGCAATGATGATGACCCGCTAATAACTCAATAACTGAGGAGGGGATCAGAGCACGTGTGGGCATATTCGAAGTGCAATGATGATGACCCGCTAATAACTTAATAACTGAGGAGGGGATCAGAGCACCTGTGGGCATATTCGAAGTGCAATGATGATGACCCGCTAATAACTTAATAACTGAGGAGGGGATCTGAGCACCTGTGGGCATATTCGAAGTGCAATGATGATGACCCGCTAATAACTTAATAACTGAGGAGGGGATCTGAGCACCTGTGGGCATATTCGAAGTGCAATGATGATGACCCGCTAATAACTTAATAACTGAGGAGGGGATCTGAGCACCCGTGGGCATATTCGAAGTGCAATGATGATGACCCGCTAATAACTTAATAACTGAGGAGGGGATCAGAGCACGTGTGGGCATATTCGAAGTGCAATGATGATGACCCGCTAATAACTTAATAACTGAGGAGGGGATCTGAGCACCTGTGGGCATATTCGAAGTGCAATGATGATGACCCGCTAATAACTTAATAACTGAGGAGGGGATCAGAGCACCTGTGGACATATTCGAAGTGCAATGATGATGACCCGCTAATAACTTAATAACTGAGGAGGGGATCTGAGCACCTGTGGACATATTCGAAGTGCAATGATGATGACCCGCTAATAACTTAATAACTGAGGAGGGGATCAGAGCACCTGTGGGTATATTCGAAGTGCAATGATGATGACCCGCTAATAACTCAATAACTGAGGAGGGGATCTGAGCACCTGTGGGCATATTCGAAGTGCAATGATGATGACCCGCTAATAACTCAATAACTGAGGAGGGGATCAGGGCACCTGTGGACATATTCGAAGTGCAATGATGATTACCCGCTAATAACTTAATAACTGAGGAGGGGATCAGAGCACGTGTGGGCATATTCGAAGTGCAATGATGATGACCCGCTAATAACTCAATAACTGAGGAGGGGATCAGAGCACGTGTGGGCATATTCGAAGTGCAATGATGATGACCCGCTAATAACTTAATAACTGAGGAGGGGATCAGAGCACCTGTGGGCATATTCGAAGTGCAATGATGATGACCCGCTAATAACTTAATAACTGAGGAGGGGATCAGAGCACCTGTGGACATATTCGAAGTGCAATGATGATGACCCGCTAATAACTTAATAACTGAGGAGGGGATCTGAGCACCTGTGGACATATTCGAAGTGCAATGATGATGACCCGCTAATAACTTAATAACTGAGGAGGGGATCTGAGCACCTGTGGACATATTCGAAGTGCAATGATGATGACCCGCTAATAACTTAATAACTGAGTAGGGGATCTGAGCACCTGTGGACATATTCGAAGTGCAATGATGATGACCCGCTAATAACTTAATAACTGAGGAGGGGATCTGAACACCTGTGGGCATATTCGAAGTGCAATGATGATGACCCGCTAATAACTTAATAACTGAGGAGGGGATCTGAGCACGTGTGGGTATATTCGAAGTGCAATGATGATGACCCGCTAATAACTTAATAACTGAGGAGGGGATCAGAGCACCTGTGGGTATATTCGAAGTGCAATGATGATGACCCGCTAATAACTCAATAACTGAGGAGGGGATCAGAGCACGTGTGGGCATATTCGAAGTGCAATGATGATGACCCGCTAATAACTTAATAACTGAGGAGGGGATCAGAGCACCTGTGGGCATATTCGAAGTGTAATGATGATGACCCGCTAATAACTTAATAACTGAGGAGGGGATCAGAGCACGTGTGGGCATATTCGAAGTGCAATGATGATGACCCGCTAATAACTTAATAACTGAGGAGGGGATCTGAGCACCTGTGGGCATATTCGAAGTGCAATGATGATGACCCGCTAATAACTTAATAACTGAGGAGGGGATCTGAGCACCAGTGGGCATATTCGAAGTGCAATGATGATGACCCGCTAATAACTTAATAACTGAGGAGGGGATCTGAGCACCCGTGGGCATATTCGAAGTGCAATGATGATGACCCGCTAATAACTTAATAACTGAGGAGGGGATCTGAGCATCCGTGGACATATTCGAAGTGCAATGATGATGACCCGCTAATAACTTAATAACTGAGGAGGGGATCTGAGCACCTGTGGGCATATTCGAAGTGCAATGATGATGACCCGCTAATAACTTAATAACTGAGGAGGGGATCAGAGCACCTGTTGACATATTCGAAGTGCAATGATGATGACCCGCTAATAACTTAATAACTGAGGAGGGGATCTGAGCACCTGTGGACATATTCGAAGTGCAATGATGATGACCCGCTAATAACTTAATAACTGAGGAGGGGATCAGAGCACCTGTGGGCATATTCGAAGTGCAATGATGATGACCCGCTAATAACTCAATAACTTAGGAGGGGATCTGAGCACCTGTGGGCATATTCGAAGTGCAATGATGATGACCCGCTAATAACTCAATAACTGAGGAGGGGATCAGAGCACCTGTGGACATATTCGAAGTGCAATGATGATGACCCGCTAATAACTTAATAACTGAGGAGGGGATCAGAGCACCTGTGGACATATTCGAAGTGCAATGATGATGACCCGCTAATAACTTAATAACTGAGGAGGGGATCTGAGCACCTGTGGACATATTCGAAGTGCAATGATGATGACCCGCTAATAACTTAATAACTGAGGAGGGGATCTGAGCACCTGTGGGCATATTCGAAGTGCAATGATGATGACCCGCTAATAACTTAATAACTGAGGAGGGGATCTGAGCACCTGTGGGCATATTCGAAGTGCAATGATGATGACCCGCTAATAACTTAATAACTGAGGAGGGGATCTGAGCACCTGTGGGAATATTCGAAGTGCAATGATGATGACCCGCTAATAACTTAATAACTGAGGAGGGGATCTGAGCACGTGTGGGCATATTCGAAGTGCAATGATGATGACCCGCTAATAACTTAATAACTGAGGAGGGGATCAGAGCACCTGTGGGTATATTCGAAGTGCAATGATGATGACCCGCTAATAACTTAATAACTGAGGAGGGGATCAGAGCACCTGTGGGTATATTCGAAGTGCAATGATGATGACCCGCTAATAACTTAATAACTGAGGAGGGGATCTGAGCACCTGTGGGCATATTCGAAGTGCAATGATGATGACCCGCTAATAACTCAATAACTGAGGAGGGGATCAGAGCACGTGTGGGCATATTCGAAGTGCAATGATGATGACCCGCTAATAACTTAATAACTGAGGAGGGGATCAGAGCACCTGTGGGCATATTCGAAGTGCAATGATGATGACCCGCTAATAACTTAATAACTGAGGAGGGGATCAGAGCACGTGTGGGCATATTCGAAGTGCAATGATGATGACCCGCTAATAACTTAATAACTGAGGAGGGGATCTGAGCACCTGTGGGCATATTCGAAGTGCAATGATGATGACCCGCTAATAACTTAATAACTGAGGAGGGGATCTGAGCACCTGTGGGCATATTCGAATTGCAATGATGATGACCCGCTAATAACTTAATAACTGAGGAGGGGATCTGAGCACCCGTGGGCATATTCGAAGTGCAATGATGATGACCCGCTAATAACTTAATAACTGAGGAGGGGATCTGAGCACCTGTGGACATATTCGAAGTGCAATGATGATGACCCGCTAATAACTTAATAACTGAGGAGGGGATCTGAGCACCTGTGGGCATATTCGAAGTGCAATGATGATGACCCGCTAATAACTTAATAACTGAGGAGGGGATCAGAGCACCTGTGGACATATTCGAAGTGCAATGATGATGACCCGCTAATAACTTAATAACTGAGGAGGGGATCTGAGCACCTGTGGACATATTCGAAGTGCAATGATGATGACCCGCTAATAACTTAATAACTGAGGAGGGGATCAGAGCACCTGTGGGTATATTCGAAGTGCAATGATGATGACCCGCTAATAACTCAATAACTGAGGAGGGGATATGAGCACCTGTGGGCATATTCGAAGTGCAATGATGATGACCCGCTAATAACTCAATAACTGAGGAGGGGATCAGAGCACCTGTGGACATATTCGAAGTGCAATGATGATTACCCGCTAATAACTTAATAACTGAGGAGGGGATCAGAGCACGTGTGGGCATATTCGAAGTGCAATGATGATGACCCGCTAATAACTTAATAACTGAGGAGGGGATCTGAACACCTGTGGACATATTCGAAGTGCAATGATGATGACCCGCTAATAACTTAATAACTGAGGAGGGGATCTGAGCACCTGTGGGCATATTCGAAGTGCAATGATGATGACCCGCTAATAACTTAATAACTGAGGAGGGGATCTGAGCACCTGTGGGCATATTCGAAGTGCAATGATGATGACCCGCTAATAACTTAATAACTGAGGAGGGGATCTGAGCACCTGTGGGCATATTCGAAGTGCAATGATGATGACCCGCTAATAACTTAATAACTGAGGAGGGGATCAGAGCACCTGTTGACATATTCGAAGTGCAATGATGATGACCCGCTAATAACTTAATAACTGAGGAGGGGATCTGAGCACCTGTGGACATATTCGAAGTGCAATGATGATGACCCGCTAATAACTTAATAACTGAGGAGGGGATCAGAGCACCTGTGGGCATATTCGAAGTGCAATGATGATGACCCGCTAATAACTCAATAACTGAGGAGGGGATCTGAGCACCTGTGGGCATATTCGAAGTGCAATGATGATGACCCGCTAATAACTCAATAACTGAGGAGGGGATCAGAGCACCTGTGGACATATTCGAAGTGCAATGATGATGACCCGCTAATAACTTAATAACTGAGGAGGGGATCAGAGCACCTGTGGACATATTCGAAGTGCAATGATGATGACCCGCTAATAACTTAATAACTGAGGAGGGGATCTGAGCACCTGTGGACATATTCGAAGTGCAATGATGATGACCCGCTAATAACTTAATAGCTGAGGAGGGGATCTGAGCACCTGTGGGCATATTCGAAGTGCAATGATGATGACCCGCTAATAACTTAATAACTGAGGAGGGGATCTGAGCACCTGTGGGCATATTCGAAGTGCAATGATGATGACCCGCTAATAACTTAATAACTGAGGAGGGGATCTGAGCACCTGTGGGCATATTCGAAGTGCAATGATGATGACCCGCTAATAACTTAATAACTGAGGAGGGGATCTGAGCACGTGTGGGCATATTCGAAGTGCAATGATGATGACCCGCTAATAACTTAATAACTGAGGAGGGGATCAGAGCACCTGTGGGTATATTCGAAGTGCAATGATGATGACCCGCTAATAACTTAATAACTGAGGAGGGGATCAGAGCACCTGTGGGTATATTCGAAGTGCAATGATGATGACCCGCTAATAACTCAATAACTGAGGAGGGGATCAGAGCACGTGTGGGCATATTCGAAGTGCAATGATGATGACCCGCTAATAACTTAATAACTGAGGAGGGGATCAGAGCACCTGTGGGCATATTCGAAGTGCAATGATGATGACCCGCTAATAACTTAATAACTGAGGAGGGGATCAGAGCACGTGTGGGCATATTCGAAGTGCAATGATGATGACCCGCTAATAACTTAATAACTGAGGAGGGGATCTGAGCACCTGTGGGCATATTCGAAGTGCAATGATGATGACCCGCTAATAACTTAATAACTGAGGAGGGGATCTGAGCACCTGTGGGCATATTCGAAGTGCAATGATGATGACCCGCTAAT
Organism: Megaustenia siamemsis; assembly: GCA_032433765.1. NCBI lineage: Eukaryota > Metazoa > Mollusca > Gastropoda > Stylommatophora > Ariophantidae > Megaustenia > Megaustenia siamemsis. The sequence continues at coordinate 65,653,329 of JAVIAB010000156.1, forward strand.
AACTTAATAACTGAGGAGGGGATCTGAGCACCCGTGGGCATATTCGAAGTGCAATGATGATGACCCGCTAATAACTTAATAACTGAGGAGGGGATCTGAGCACCTGTGGACATATTCGAAGTGCAATGATGATGACCCGCTAATAACTTAATAACTGAGGAGGGGATCTGAGCACCTGTGGGCATATTCGAAGTGCAATGATGATGACCCGCTAATAACTTAATAACTGAGGAGGGGATCAGAGCACCTGTGGACATATTCGAAGTGCAATGATGATGACCCGCTAATAACTTAATAACTGAGGAGGGGATCTGAGCACCTGTGGACATATTCGAAGTGCAATGATGATGACCCGCTAATAACTTAATAACTGAGGAGGGGATCAGAGCACCTGTGGGTATATTCGAAGTGCAATGATGATGACCCGCTAATAACTCAATAACTGAGGAGGGGATCTGAGCACCTGTGGGCATATTCGAAGTGCAATGATGATGACCCGCTAATAACTCAATAACTGAGGAGGGGATCAGAGCACCTGTGGACATATTCGAAGTGCAATGATGATTACCCGCTAATAACTTAATAACTGAGGAGGGGATCAGAGCACGTGTGGGCATATTCGAAGTGCAATGATGATGACCCGCTAATAACTCAATAACTGAGGAGGGGATCAGAGCACGTGTGGGCATATTCGAAGTGCAATGATGATGACCCGCTAATAACTTAATAACTGAGGAGGGGATCAGAGCACCTGTGGGCATATTCGAAGTGCAATGATGATGACCCGCTAATAACTTAATAACTGAGGAGGGGATCTGAGCACCTGTGGACATATTCGAAGTGCAATGATGATGACCCGCTAATAACTTAATAACTGAGGAGGGGATCTGAGCACCTGTGGACATATTCGAAGTGCAATGATGATGACCCGCTAATAACTTAATAACTGAGGAGGGGATCTGAGCACCTGTGGACATATTCGAAGTGCAATGATGATGACCCGCTAATAACTTAATAACTGAGGAGGGGATCTGAGCACCTGTGGACATATTCGAAGTGCAATGATGATGACCCGCTAATAACTTAATAACTGAGGAGGGGATCTGAACACCTGTGGACATATTCGAAGTGCAATGATGATGACCCGCTAATAACTTAATAACTGAGGAGGGGATCTGAGCACCTGTGGGCATATTCGAAGTGCAATGATGATGACCCGCTAATAACTTAATAACTGAGGAGGGGATCTGAGCACCTGTGGGCATATTCGAAGTGCAATGATGATGACCCGCTAATAACTTAATAACTGAGGAGGGGATCTGAGCACCTGTGGGCATATTCGAAGTGCAATGATGATGACCCGCTAATAACTTAATAACTGAGGAGGGGATATGAGCACGTGTGGGCATATTCGAAGTGCAATGATGATGACCCGCTAATAACTTAATAACTGAGGAGGGGATCTGAGCACCTGTGGGCATATTCGAAGTGCAATGATGATGACCCGCTAATAACTTAATAACTGAGGAGGGGATCAGAGCACCTGTGGGTATATTCGAAGTGCAATGATGATGACCCGCTAATAACTCAATAACTGAGGAGGGGATCAGAGCACGTGTGGGCATATTCGAAGTGCAATGATGATGACCCGCTAATAACTTAATAACTGAGGAGGGGATCAGAGCACCTGTGGGCATATTGGAAGTGCAATGATGATGACCCGCTAATAACTTAATAACTGAGGAGGGGATCTGAGCACCTGTGGGCATATTCGAAGTGCAATGATGATGACCCGCTAATAACTTAATAACTGAGGAGGGGATCTGAGCACCTGTGGGCATATTCGAAGTGCAATGATGATGACCCGCTAATAACTTAATAACTGTGGAGGGGATCTGAGCACCAGTGGGCATATTCGAAGTGCAATGATGATGACCCGCTAATAACTTAATAACTGAGGAGGGGATCTGAGCACCCGTGGGCATATTCGAAGTACAATGATGATGACCCGCTAATAACTTAATAACTGAGGAGGGGATCTGAGCACCTGTGGACATATTCGAAGTGCAATGATGATGACCCGCTAATAACTTAATAACTGAGGAGGGGATCTGAGCACCTGTGGGCATATTCGAAGTGCAATGATGATGACCCGCTAATAACTTAATAACTGAGGAGGGGATCAGAGCACCTGTGGACATATTCGAAGTGCAATGATGATGACCCGCTAATAACTTAATAACTGAGGAGGGGATCTGAGCACCTGTGGACATATTCGAAGTGCAATGATGATGACCCGCTAATAACTTAATAACTGAGGAGGGGATCAGAGCACCTGTGGGCATATTCGAAGTGCAATGATGATGACCCGCTAATAACTCAATAACTGAGGAGGGGATCTGAGCACCTGTGGGCATATTCGAAGTGCAATGATGATGACCCGCTAATAACTCAATAACTGAGGAGGGGATCAGAGCACCTGTGGACATATTCGAAGTGCAATGATGATGACCCGCTAATAACTTAATAACTGAGGAGGGGATCAGAGCACCTGTGGACATATTCGAAGTGCAATGATGATGACCCGCTAATAACTTAATAACTGAGGAGGGGATCTGAGCACCTGTGGGCATATTCGAAGTGCAATGATGATGACCCGCTAATAACTTAATAACTGAGGAGGGGATCTGAGCACCTGTGGACATATTCGAAGTGCAATGATGATGACCCGCTAATAACTTAATAACTGAGGAGGGGATCTGAGCACCTGTGGACATATTCGAAGTGCAATGATGATGACCCGCTAATAACTTAATAACTGAGGAGTGGATCTGAGCACCTGTGGACATATTCGAAGTGCAATGATGATGACCCGCTAATAACTTAATAACTAAGGAGGGGATCTGAGCACCTGTGGACATATTCGAAGTGCAATGATGATGACCCGCTAATAACTAAATAACTGAGGAGGGGATCTGAGCACCTGTGGACATATTCGAAGTGCAATGATGATGACCCGCTAATAACTTAATAACTGAGGAGGGGATCTGAGCACCTGTGGGCATATTCGAAGTGGAATGATGATGACCCGCTAATAACTTAATAACTGAGGAGGGGATCTGAGCACCTGTGGGCATATTCGAAGTGCAATGATGATGACCCGCTAATAACTTAATAACTGAGGAGGGGATCTGAGCACGTGTGGGCATATTCGAAGTGCAATGATGATGACCCGCTAATAACTTAATAACTGAGGAGGGGATCAGAGCACCTGTGGGCATATTCGAAGTGCAATGATGATGACCCGCTAATAACTTAATAACTGATGAGGGGATCAGAGCACCTGTGGGTATATTCGAAGTGCAATGATGATGACCCACTAATAACTCAATAACTGAGGAGGGGATCAGAGCACGTGTGGGCATATTCGAAGTGCAATGATGATGACCCGCTAATAACTCAATAACTGAGGAGGGGATCAGAGCACGTGTGGGCATATTCGAAGTGCAATGATGATGACCCGCTAATAACTTAATAACTGAGGAGGGGATCAGAGCACCTGTGGGCATATTCGAAGTGCAATGATGATGACCCGCTAATAACTCAATAACTGAGGAGGGGATCTGAGCACCTGTGGACATATTCGAAGTGCAATGATGATGACCCGCTAATAACTTAATAACTGAGGAGGGGATCTGAGCACCTGTGGACATATTCGAAGTGCAATGATGATGACCCGCTAATAACTTAATAACTGAGGAGGGGATCTGAGCACCTGTGGACATATTCGAAGTGCAATGATGATGACCCGCTAATAACTTAATAACTGAGGAGGGGATCTGAGCACCTGTGGGCATATTCGAAGTGCAATGATGATGACCCGCTAATAACTTAATAACTGAGGAGGGGATCTGAGCACCTGTGGGCATATTCGAAGTGCAATGATGATGACCCGCTAATAACTTAATAACTGAGGAGGGGATCTGAGCACGTGTGGGCATATTCGAAGTGCAATGATGATGACCCGCTAATAACTTAATAACTGAGGAGGGGATCTGAGCACCTGTGGACATATTCGAAGTGCAATGATGATGACCCGCTAATAACTTAATAACTGAGGAGGGGATCTGAGCACCTGTGGACATATTCGAAGTGCAATGATGATGACCCGCTAATAACTTAATAACTGAGGAGGGGATCTGAACACCTGTGGACATATTCGAAGTGCAATGATGATGACCCGCTAATAACTTAATAACTGAGGAGGGGATCTGAGCACCTGTGGGCATATTCGAAGTGCAATGATGATGACCCGCTAATAACTTAATAACTGAGGAGGGGATCTGAGCACCTGTGGGCATATTCGAAGTGCAATGATGATGACCCGCTAATAACTTAATAACTGAGGAGGGGATCTGAGCACCTGTGGGCATATTCGAAGTGCAATGATGATGACCCGCTAATAACTTAATAACTGAGGAGGGGATCTGAGCACGTGTGGGCATATTCGAAGTGCAATGATGATGACCCGCTAATAACTTAATAACTGAGGAGGGGATCTGAGCACCTGTGGGCATATTCGAAGTGCAATGATGATGACCCGCTAATAACTTAATAACTGAGGAGGGGATCAGAGCACCTGTGGGTATATTCGAAGTGCAATGATGATGACCCGCTAATAACTCAATAACTGAGGAGGGGATCAGAGCACGTGTGGGCATATTCGAAGTGCAATGATGATGACCCGCTAATAACTTAATAACTGAGGAGGGGATCAGAGCACCTGTGGGCATATTGGAAGTGCAATGATGATGACCCGCTAATAACTTAATAACTGAGGAGGGGATCTGAGCACCTGTGGGCATATTCGAAGTGCAATGATGATGACCCGCTAATAACTTAATAACTGAGGAGGGGATCTGAGCACCTGTGGGCATATTCGAAGTGCAATGATGATGACCCGCTAATAACTTAATAACTGTGGAGGGGATCTGAGCACCAGTGGGCATATTCGAAGTGCAATGATGATGACCCGCTAATAACTTAATAACTGAGGAGGGGATCTGAGCACCCGTGGGCATATTCGAAGTACAATGATGATGACCCGCTAATAACTTAATAACTGAGGAGGGGATCTGAGCACCTGTGGACATATTCGAAGTGCAATGATGATGACCCGCTAATAACTTAATAACTGAGGAGGGGATCTGAGCACCTGTGGGCATATTCGAAGTGCAATGATGATGACCCGCTAATAACTTAATAACTGAGGAGGGGATCAGAGCACCTGTGGACATATTCGAAGTGCAATGATGATGACCCGCTAATAACTTAATAACTGAGGAGGGGATCTGAGCACCTGTGGACATATTCGAAGTGCAATGATGATGACCCGCTAATAACTTAATAACTGAGGAGGGGATCAGAGCACCTGTGGGCATATTCGAAGTGCAATGATGATGACCCGCTAATAACTCAATAACTGAGGAGGGGATCTGAGCACCTGTGGGCATATTCGAAGTGCAATGATGATGACCCGCTAATAACTCAATAACTGAGGAGGGGATCAGAGCACCTGTGGACATATTCGAAGTGCAATGATGATGACCCGCTAATAACTTAATAACTGAGGAGGGGATCAGAGCACCTGTGGACATATTCGAAGTGCAATGATGATGACCCGCTAATAACTTAATAACTGAGGAGGGGATCTGAGCACCTGTGGACATATTCGAAGTGCAATGATGATGACCCGCTAATAACTTAATAACTGAGGAGGGGATCTGAGCACCTGTGGACATATTCGAAGTGCAATGATGATGACCCGCTAATAACTTAATAACTGAGGAGTGGATCTGAGCACCTGTGGACATATTCGAAGTGCAATGATGATGACCCGCTAATAACTTAATAACTAAGGAGGGGATCTGAGCACCTGTGGACATATTCGAAGTGCAATGATGATGACCCGCTAATAACTAAATAACTGAGGAGGGGATCTGAGCACCTGTGGACATATTCGAAGTGCAATGATGATGACCCGCTAATAACTTAATAACTGAGGAGGGGATCTGAGCACCTGTGGGCATATTCGAAGTGCAATGATGATGACCCGCTAATAACTTAATAACTGAGGAGGGGATCTGAGCACCTGTGGGCATATTCGAAGTGCAATGATGATGACCCGCTAATAACTTAATAACTGAGGAGGGGATCTGAGCACGTGTGGGCATATTCGAAGTGCAATGATGATGACCCGCTAATAACTTAATAACTGAGGAGGGGATCAGAGCACCTGTGGGTATATTCGAAGTGCAATGATGATGACCCGCTAATAACTTAATAACTGATGAGGGGATCAGAGCACCTGTGGGTATATTCGAAGTGCAATGATGATGACCCACTAATAACTCAATAACTGAGGAGGGGATCAGAGCACGTGTGGGCATATTCGAAGTGCAATGATGATGACCCGCTAATAACTCAATAACTGAGGAGGGGATCAGAGCACGTGTGGGCATATTCGAAGTGCAATGATGATGACCCGCTAATAACTTAATAACTGAGGAGGGGATCAGAGCACCTGTGGGCATATTCGAAGTGCAATGATGATGACCCGCTAATAACTCAATAACTGAGGAGGGGATCTGAGCACCTGTGGACATATTCGAAGTGCAATGATGATGACCCGCTAATAACTTAATAACTGAGGAGGGGATCTGAGCACCTGTGGACATATTCGAAGTGCAATGATGATGACCCGCTAATAACTTAATAACTGAGGAGGGGATCTGAGCACCTGTGGACATATTCGAAGTGCAATGATGATGACCCGCTAATAACTTAATAACTGAGGAGGGGATCTGAGCACCTGTGGGCATATTCGAAGTGCAATGATGATGACCCGCTAATAACTTAATAACTGAGGAGGGGATCTGAGCACCTGTGGGCATATTCGAAGTGCAATGATGATGACCCGCTAATAACTTAATAACTGAGGAGGGGATCTGAGCACGTGTGGGCATATTCGAAGTGCAATGATGATGACCCGCTAATAACTTAATAACTGAGGAGGGGATCAGAGCACCTGTGGGTATATTCGAAGTGCAATGATGATGACCCGCTAATAACTTAATAACTGAGGAGGGGATCAGAGCACCTGTGGGTATATTCGAAGTGCAATGATGATGACCCGCTAATAACTCAATAACTGAGGAGGGGATCAGAGCACATGTGGGCATATTCGAAGTGCAATGATGATGACCCGCTAATAACTCAATAACTGAGGAGGGGATCAGAGCACGTGTGGGCATATTCGAAGTGCAATGATGATGACCCGCTAATAACTTAATAACTGAGGAGGGGATCAGAGCACCTGTGGGCATATTCGAAGTGCAATGATGATGACCCGCTAATAACTCAATAACTGAGGAGGGGATCTGAGCACCTGTGGACATATTCGAAGTGCAATGATGATGACCCGCTAATAACTTAATAACTGAGGAGGGGATCTGAGCACCTGTGGACATATTCGAAGTGCAATGATGATGACCCGCTAATAACTTAATAACTGAGGAGGGGATCTGAGCACCTGTGGACATATTCGAAGTGCAATGATGATGACCCGCTAATAACTTAATAACTGAGGAGGGGATCTGAGCACCTGTGGGCATATTCGAAGTGCAATGATGATGACCCGCTAATAACTTAATAACTGAGGAGGGGATCTGAGCACCTGTGGGCATATTCGAAGTGCAATGATGATGACCCGCTAATAACTTAATAACTGAGGAGGGGATCTGAGCACGTGTGGGCATATTCGAAGTGCAATGATGATGACCCGCTAATAACTTAATAACTGAGGAGGGGATCTGAGCACCTGTGGACATATTCGAAGTGCAATGATGATGACCCGCTAATAACTTAATAACTGAGGAGGGGATCTGAGCACCTGTGGACATATTCGAAGTGCAATGATGATGACCCGCTAATAACTTAATAACTGAGGAGGGGATCTGAACACCTGTGGACATATTCGAAGTGCAATGATGATGACCCGCTAATAACTTAATAACTGAGGAGGGGATCTGAGCACCTGTGGGCATATTCGAAGTGCAATGATGATGACCCGCTAATAACTTAATAACTGAGGAGGGGATCTGAGCACCTGTGGGCATATTCGAAGTGCAATGATGATGACCCGCTAATAACTTAATAACTGAGGAGGGGATCTGAGCACCTGTGGGCATATTCGAAGTGCAATGATGATGACCCGCTAATAACTTAATAACTGAGGAGGGGATCTGAGCACGTGTGGGCATATTCGAAGTGCAATGATGATGACCCGCTAATAACTTAATAACTGAGGAGGGGATCTGAGCACCTGTGGGCATATTCGAAGTGCAATGATGATGACCCGCTAATAACTTAATAACTGAGGAGGGGATCAGAGCACCTGTGGGTATATTCGAAGTGCAATGATGATGACCCGCTAATAACTCAATAACTGAGGAGGGGATCAGAGCACGTGTGGGCATATTCGAAGTGCAATGATGATGACCCGCTAATAACTTAATAACTGAGGAGGGGATCAGAGCACCTGTGGGCATATTGGAAGTGCAATGATGATGACCCGCTAATAACTTAATAACTGAGGAGGGGATCTGAGCACCTGTGGGCATATTCGAAGTGCAATGATGATGACCCGCTAATAACTTAATAACTGAGGAGGGGATCTGAGCACCTGTGGGCATATTCGAAGTGCAATGATGATGACCCGCTAATAACTTAATAACTGTGGAGGGGATCTGAGCACCAGTGGGCATATTCGAAGTGCAATGATGATGACCCGCTAATAACTTAATAACTGAGGAGGGGATCTGAGCACCCGTGGGCATATTCGAAGTACAATGATGATGACCCGCTAATAACTTAATAACTGAGGAGGGGATCTGAGCACCTGTGGACATATTCGAAGTGCAATGATGATGACCCGCTAATAACTTAATAACTGAGGAGGGGATCTGAGCACCTGTGGGCATATTCGAAGTGCAATGATGATGACCCGCTAATAACTTAATAACTGAGGAGGGGATCAGAGCACCTGTGGACATATTCGAAGTGCAATGATGATGACCCGCTAATAACTTAATAACTGAGGAGGGGATCTGAGCACCTGTGGACATATTCGAAGTGCAATGATGATGACCCGCTAATAACTTAATAACTGAGGAGGGGATCAGAGCACCTGTGGGCATATTCGAAGTGCAATGATGATGACCCGCTAATAACTCAATAACTGAGGAGGGGATCTGAGCACCTGTGGGCATATTCGAAGTGCAATGATGATGACCCGCTAATAACTCAATAACTGAGGAGGGGATCAGAGCACCTGTGGACATATTCGAAGTGCAATGATGATGACCCGCTAATAACTTAATAACTGAGGAGGGGATCAGAGCACCTGTGGACATATTCGAAGTGCAATGATGATGACCCGCTAATAACTTAATAACTGAGGAGGGGATCTGAGCACCTGTGGACATATTCGAAGTGCAATGATGATGACCCGCTAATAACTTAATAACTGAGGAGGGGATCTGAGCACCTGTGGACATATTCGAAGTGCAATGATGATGACCCGCTAATAACTTAATAACTGAGGAGTGGATCTGAGCACCTGTGGACATATTCGAAGTGCAATGATGATGACCCGCTAATAACTTAATAACTAAGGAGGGGATCTGAGCACCTGTGGACATATTCGAAGTGCAATGATGATGACCCGCTAATAACTAAATAACTGAGGAGGGGATCTGAGCACCTGTGGACATATTCGAAGTGCAATGATGATGACCCGCTAATAACTTAATAACTGAGGAGGGGATCTGAGCACCTGTGGGCATATTCGAAGTGCAATGATGATGACCCGCTAATAACTTAATAACTGAGGAGGGGATCTGAGCACCTGTGGGCATATTCGAAGTGCAATGATGATGACCCGCTAATAACTTAATAACTGAGGAGGGGATCTGAGCACGTGTGGGCATATTCGAAGTGCAATGATGATGACCCGCTAATAACTTAATAACTGAGGAGGGGATCAGAGCACCTGTGGGTATATTCGAAGTGCAATGATGATGACCCGCTAATAACTTAATAACTGATGAGGGGATCAGAGCACCTGTGGGTATATTCGAAGTGCAATGATGATGACCCACTAATAACTCAATAACTGAGGAGGGGATCAGAGCACGTGTGGGCATATTCGAAGTGCAATGATGATGACCCGCTAATAACTCAATAACTGAGGAGGGGATCAGAGCACGTGTGGGCATATTCGAAGTGCAATGATGATGACCCGCTAATAACTTAATAACTGAGGAGGGGATCAGAGCACCTGTGGGCATATTCGAAGTGCAATGATGATGACCCGCTAATAACTCAATAACTGAGGAGGGGATCTGAGCACCTGTGGACATATTCGAAGTGCAATGATGATGACCCGCTAATAACTTAATAACTGAGGAGGGGATCTGAGCACCTGTGGACATATTCGAAGTGCAATGATGATGACCCGCTAATAACTTAATAACTGAGGAGGGGATCTGAGCACCTGTGGACATATTCGAAGTGCAATGATGATGACCCGCTAATAACTTAATAACTGAGGAGGGGATCTGAGCACCTGTGGGCATATTCGAAGTGCAATGATGATGACCCGCTAATAACTTAATAACTGAGGAGGGGATCTGAGCACCTGTGGGCATATTCGAAGTGCAATGATGATGACCCGCTAATAACTTAATAACTGAGGAGGGGATCTGAGCACGTGTGGGCATATTCGAAGTGCAATGATGATGACCCGCTAATAACTTAATAACTGAGGAGGGGATCAGAGCACCTGTGGGTATATTCGAAGTGCAATGATGATGACCCGCTAATAACTTAATAACTGAGGAGGGGATCAGAGCACCTGTGGGTATATTCGAAGTGCAATGATGATGACCCGCTAATAACTCAATAACTGAGGAGGGGATCAGAGCACATGTGGGCATATTCGAAGTGCAATGATGATGACCCGCTAATAACTCAATAACTGAGGAGGGGATCAGAGCACGTGTGGGCATATTCGAAGTGCAATGATGATGACCCGCTAATAACTTAATAACTGAGGAGGGGATCAGAGCACCTGTGGGCATATTCGAAGTGCAATGATGATGACCCGCTAATAACTCAATAACTCAATAACTCAATAACTTAATAACTCAATAACTCAATAACTGAATAACTCAATAACTCAATAACTTAATAACTCAATAACTCAATAACTCAATAACTCAATAACTCAATAAAAGTGAAAACGTGTGCACACAGCATGAGGTGGCAGAAGTTTCTAAAAACAGATCAGTGTGCATAAAAAAGGCGCAATAAACAGACTAGAGAGGAGGAAAGATAGAGGTGTCGTAGAGTGGAGTAATAAATATAGATGATAGACGAAGTGATGCAGTGTGGACAAATTCCCTCGACACTCAAGTGAAAACAGAAGGGTATTGTGTATTGAAACACCACGCGAAAAAATGCAGTAATAATTGTTCAACTTCGCTTCCAAGCACAGCGTTTAAAGAATGAACTCAATAACAGATACATCAATTATCGTGTGATGGATGCACACAATGTCCACGCAAGAAGAAATCGTCTGCTCTTCCGTCTATATAATCAGTATGAAGTTATCTCACGCATTATCTTTTGTGGATTCTTCACATACTGTGTTAATTAGCGACGTTAAGCACAGATTATTGACTTTCTCGCTTGGTGTTCCAGAAAACTAACATTCTTTTCCCCGCACGTGCAAGCCATCATCTCCCTAACCCGTCACCGTGTCCTAACCATTTTTTTCATAGAGCGCCACCTGGTGTTTACGGCATGGAACTTCACTTCATGTGAAGTAAAAAACAAACCTTCCACACTTTTATATGTTCAATATATTGAGTTATTAGCCTGTCATCATCATTGCACTCCGAACATGTCCATAGGTACTCAGAGATCCCCTCCTCAGCAAGTCCCGCAGTGTCCAGCGACTAACGACTTTAGTTCTGTGTTGGTTGATAAATCTTCTTACACGCCCATTAAGTTTCTCATTTCTTGCTGTGCCCATCTTAACTCCCATCTTCATCATCCGAAGAAGTGACGTGGATCTCTGTTTGTCGAAGTCCTGTGCTCTTCCCACATCTCGAAGGGCAGTGATGATGTCAGTCCGATCCATTGGTTGCCTCTCCTCAACGACAGCGCAGCTAGCCAACCTGTCCGCTCTTTCATTTCAAGGTGAATTCCGCATGTTCAGGGACATAAACAAAGGTGACTTAAGTATTTTGGATTTCAGCAATGACTCTACCCATTACATGCATATAGAGACTCCCCCCCCCCTTTTTTTTTTCTTATCATGCTCATCGAATCACTCAGTATATATGCTTGGGTGTAGTCTTGTGACTCTAACCATTTCAATGCCTTGGTCACTCCATTGTCATGCTACTCGTGGTCATGACGTATGCACCACTGTCTTCTTTGATTATTCTGCCTGTCGAGCTTGCTGTAAATGCCCATGCACTTCTTTGGTGTCGTATTACAGATCCGTCTGTATAGATGACTGCATCTTTCTCATCGGTATTATCGCAGATGAGACCGTTGACCTCGGCATTAACCACGACCGGGTTCTGTTCCCTACTTTTTCTGTCGAGTGTGACAATACACGAGAAAGTCCCCTTGAATGACGTAGGCACCGGTATCCACTCCTCGCCAACGTTGATATTGGTAAGCCCACAGACGTGTTTGATGACATCTTCTGCTCGGCCCACCCGTGATTTGCCTCTTTTTAGCCTGGAACCTTTCCCTGTGTTGAGCACGTGGTGCAATGGATGCTCTTTATCTGTACTAATTTTCAGGTATGCTCGTGCTATCCCGATTTTGATTCTGTCATTCATGGTTGGAAAATCAAGAAGATACCTCATTGCTACACAGGGAGTGTCCCTTGTACATCCCAAGATAATGCGCATGGCTTCATTCTGTATTTTCTCCAGCCTATCAATTTGAGTCGTACTGACAGTAAGAATTGCCAGGGCATACTCGATTGGTGCGAGGACTAATCCCTGGAACAGAAGAGTAAGTAGCCACTGCTCGATGTTGGCAGCTGCCATGACCTTGAAGGCGGTTCAATATATGTAACTAGTAATCAACGTGCAGTGATTATGTAAACCCAGGAGTCGTGTTTGACTGACCCTAGATAATAAATCCACGAAGAAGGAACATGTCTTGGCGGACATGGTATTTAAGAGAATGAAAGCTTGATACAGACAAATGAAGGAAGGAATGACGTTTTAGTCTGGCCAGACAGCTTTCAAACACAGACACCTCTGATTATAAACAAATGCTACACCAAAAGCCAGGAAAGCAGTCCTGAACAAATGATGACAAATGCACTGGACCACGCGGTGAACATTATAGTGTCGAAATCAGAACAGGACGCAATAGACTCCACCACAGTCACATGTTTACAAAATTCAAGATCAGCACGTCAACTACATTTTCATGTGGACAGGCGCCTCAGACTGTTGAACACATACTTCAATATTTGCACTGAATATAGTAGACTGAGGAAAATCCATTGGCCCATAGATATAACACTACAGACAAAACTATATGGGCCACTGCAATAATTATAAAAGACAGTAAAATGTATACAGGAAACGACATTGCAGATATAAACAATACTTCAGGCGAATGAAATATAGATAGATAGATTGTGTCAGCGCACTCTCAATGCGAAAGATGATAAGATGTGTGTACTACGTCAGACACTAATGTTCAGTGCAGTCGCAACTGTTTTGTTGTTGTTTTGTTGTTGTTGTTGTTGTTGTTGCGTTCGCCAGCTTTCAACTCTGACGAAGTCCCTAAGAGACTAGGAACTGAATTTTGCGTGTTAATCCATTTTTCCCTGGCAGCCGTGTGCACAGGGTCCCTCGCCGCACAGGCAGATAACTCCGACTTCGGAGGTACTCATGTTTTTTCCGTCGATGAGTAACTGACGTTTCAAGCCGGGCCTAGCTGCTGAGACCAGGGGTGGTTGTCGCAGAGAGAAATCATAAATAAAAATCCCAACCAGTGGAGCCGAGATTTGAACCCACAACCTCTCTGTCCCGAGGCCGGCGTCCTGCCTCGAGACCAACCAGTCCCCCATGGACTTGGAATATGAGGAAACTACAACAAGGAACACTTTTCATGCATATCCTGCAATGGTTCCTGCCGCCTATCCACCATATACCAGAAGTTCACGTCCTCCCGAAAGTGATGATCGTCATATTTCTTTAAAAATGTATAGCGCTTGATGATGTTAGGCCATCGTTGCTGACTCCAATTTCGAACATATAAACACACAGTTAGTCGTCAGATTATCCCTGTCGCACATCAAACAACAGACCGTAAGATTAGCGTAACGACGGTCTAGGGATTTACGATGAGCCATTACGATGACGTAGCACACATAACAATGGCACAAGCACAGCAATGACGCGCCCTTTAGATTCTTGATTACTCTAGTGAATGTAGCCTACAACGAACAGAACACGGTGCAAATTCCTTAAAGAGTTAAAACTGCGGCTGACTAAGCATTTCACATTAATAAGTAATATGGAAATAACTTGCGTCAAGCAAATCCAACAACGGTCATGAACAGCACCAATGTGACGTAAAGCGCAGAACAAGCCTAGACGATGGAAGGTCGCATTCACAACACTTGATTTGTTGAAAATGGAATATCGCCGGCGTACGACATTGTTTTATCAGCGCAAATGTAATAAGTAGATCATTATCTTGACTTTAACGCATAGCAGTGCGATGGAGAACTGAAATTAATCAGACAGCGAATGCACTTTTTTGCAGCGATCGAGAGAACGGGAACTATAGAAACGGAAATCCAACTGTTTCAGAGCAATGGTTCGCAAACTTATGATTAAGTGATAAAATGAGTGTGACTTAATGACAAAATGGGTGTGAAAATAGGGGACGTAATAACCACTGTGGTGCTAGTTTCCATATTTTTCCCATGGCTATTAACACATTTGTGAGTGATTCTGTCCTGCCAAACAGTTCAACCTACCCAGAGTCAATCTTCTTCTTCTTCCCCTCCTCCTCCTCTTCTTCTTCTTCTTCTTCCTATTTTACGTCTTCTTCATTCATTTTCAGAGACTTGTTGAACTCTTAAGCCATGTTGACCTTGGAAAGAAATAACTAAATCCAAGTTCCAGGATGTAACTGCGACCCACTTGATTAGTGGATGGACACACTGTCCAATTCGCCATCACGACATTCTATAACAAAACGACAAATATTACATTCTCAAAAGACACATCGATATCTTCTTCTGCGTACACATCTCTCATCATTCATCATCATTGAGTGCCGTCTCCGTATCGAAGGTTGACGCCATGCCCTGTCGCTTGTTTTGATGATGTTGGTTGTCATAGGCTGACTTGTTAATCTTTTAATGTTACGCGTCCATGTTAGGCTTGGTCTGCCTCTGCCTCTTTTACCTTGTATTTTCTCTTCCAAGATTACTTTTAGTAGGTTGCTGTGTCTTTTAACATGCCCCAAAAATCGCATTTGTCTTGTTCTAATTGTGTTTAATAGTTCTCTTTTAATTTTTACATCTTTTAAGACTTCATCATTTGTTTTCTTTTCTTTCCATCCAATTCTTCATAATCTTCTATAAATCCACATTTCAAAGGCTTCAATGTTCTGTTCTGCATTCTTGTCTAATGTCCATGTTTCTGCACCATACAGAAATGTTGATGAGATATAACATTTTGATATTCTTATTTTTAGCCCTGTTGCTATATGTTTTGATATTATATTTATCATGGTATTAAAATGACAACTTCTACTGTTCCAGAATCAGAATTTTGAGTTTGGTGAACATGTAGTTTATCATTCTACAATGAACTGTGCGTGGGCAAGTATGATGACTTGCTCCCTTCCTGACTGTAGGTATCCGTCCCTCTCATTATACTTTGGGTGTTCTTGTTTCCGTTTTTCAAGATACTCGCCTTTGGTGGTGGATTTGGATTCATCATAGCTGACCAGATGGTTCTCTTGTGGTAATCTCCCTCCCTCCATATCTAATTTGTCTACGCATTTGTTTCCTTGTATGTTATAGTGCGATGGTATCCACTGGATGATGACTCTCTGGACGTTATTTCACAATATGTCTATGGTTGTCCTCAGGTCATCTAGCTAGCAGTTCCTGAGGGTTTTCAGAGCTGTTAAGACTGACAGTGCATCGGTCAGTATCTAGCCCATCGCCGTGTCGTGACCATTTTTTTCCTAGAGCGCCACCTGGTGTTTACGGCATGGAACTTCACTTTCTGTGACGTAAAAAAACAAAACTTCCACACCTTTCTATGTTCAATATATGTAACTAATAATCAACGTGCAGTGATTATTTAAACCCAGGAGTCGTGTTTGACTGAACCCAGATAATAAATCCACAAAGAAGGAGCATGTCATGGCGGACATGGTATTTAAGAGAATGAAAGCTTGATACAGACAAAGGAAGGAATGACGTTTTAGTCTGGCCAGACAGCTTTCAAACACAGACACCTCTGATTATGAACAACTGCTACCCCAAAGGCTAGGAAAGCAGTCCGGAACAAATGATGACAAACGCACTGGACCACGCCACCCACATTATAGTGTCAGCCCACTCTTAATGCGAAAGATGATAAAATGTATGTACAACGTCATACACCAATGTTCAGTGTAATCGCAGCTGTGTAGAGCTGTGGTTTTCAAACTTTTGACACCCGCGGTTTCTTCTCCCCTCTGATCATATACCAGCGGTGCCCTCATGGCCGTTACGATGGTGTAAGTTGGTTAACACGTCGACAACCACAAATCCACGCCACTCTTTCGGATGATAGAGATGGGAGTTAAGATGGGCACAGCCAGAAATGAGAAACTTAGTGGGCGTGTAAGAAGACTTATTAACCAACACAGAACTGGAGTCGTCAGTCGCTGGACAATGCGGGACTTGCTGAGGAGGGGATCTGAGCACCTATGGACATGTTCAGAGTGCAATGATGATGACCCGCAAATAACTCAATAGTTCAAGCTGGTTAAGTCTAATTCTTTTATTTATTTTTGTTTAGGTTACTTTACTTTAGATATAGGAATGAAGTTCAGTAACAATAAACATATAAACGTGATGTAAAGATACATAAGATGATGACAGAATTACCACTATCCCATAGAAACTCGTTTATTTACTATAAAAATAAAATGTGAGTGCCATGTGAATGTTGTCGTTTTATTATTTATAAACATTGAGTAGTCTCATATCTATATAGATGACATATATATATATACTCTATATAGAATTTAACCTGTTTACTCTGGTCTCTAATTGGAAAAAGACATATTAATACTCCACTGAGCCGAACGGTGTCTAACGGTCTATAGAGACACATCTGCGATGAATGAAAACCACTGTGTTTTAAATGTACTTCAAAATGTCAGTTAACAAATTATTTACGAATGTTAGATCTAGAGCTTAACTTAGACGTGTTGTGCTCGACACTTCAACGGGGAAGAGACTTCAAATCTTAAACGAGTCCGCCTATAGAAGCAATTTATGTAACCAGAGAGATAAGAAAGACATAATAGCGCAGATAAATACATATCTATCTATCTATCTATTGACCTTTCGAGCCGTAACCGGCCCATAGGGCGTAGACCAAGATACACCTTCTCCAATATGGATTTTTTATTCTAGCAGTTTTCTTTTAAATATTTATTTATCAAATCTCGCCATCTGTCTCTGTTCTGTGCAAGCAGTTCTATCTCATTGAGGGAGCCGACTCCTGCTGCTCTTGCCTCTCTCATCAATGTTCTTCTCAGTGTCTCCCTGGGTCTTCCTCTTTTTCTTTTACCTGTTGTTTCCCATATGAGGGCTTGCTTTGCTATTCGGTTATTATCTCTTCTCATCACATGTCCAACGTATGACCATCGTCTTTTCTTTATTACTGAAGATATTAGTGGTTAAAAATACATATCCACAAAAAAAAAAAAAAAAAAAAGAAAACACTACAGACCTTGAACAGAACAAGGAAAGTCTAACTTTAAGTTACAGTAGTGAGATCTTGTTTGTGATGTAGTAATAGCTGCTCTTGTTGCCGATCTTCTTCGTCAGCCATCAACATTTGGTATACATTGTTCCTGCGTCCCATTTGACTCATTGTCATGTATTCGCTGGGAGCTTTTGGGTCCTGCCATAGTTAAGTCTCGCTTTAATATATATATATATTTAAGCTTACCAATTTTCACATATACATTTTTATCCTCCGATATGTTGTAGCACATATTTCTTTCGTTTCATCATTTCATCTCTTATCCCTCTGATAATCTTTTCTTAATTTACCTGTACGGCTCATCCTAGATGTTGTAGTTATCTTTATTTCGTTGTTCGTTTGTGTTGTTTTCGTTTTCTGAGGAATGCAGCATGTAGGCCAAAACGTCAGTACTTTGTTGTGTTCGTTTTTTGTAAAGTCGTCACCATACCTTATAGTGTACATAGCACACCGCTATTAGCTCTTGTTTTTGTTATACACGTAGACCAGCTTGGACTACGAATGGGCAGTTCCTGTGTCTGTTTTTTTTAAATTTCATATTTGGGAAGGATGTGATGTACAAGATGGGTAACCTGAATCGCTCCAAACACCAATTTTATAGACTATTGATTGCTTTGAGGATCCGTGACAAAGAAAGAACGAAAGAAAGAAAATCTAACCAAAACACTAAAAGAAAGAAAGGAAGAAAGAAAGAAAGAAAGAAAGAAAGAAAGAAAGAAAGAAAGAAAGAAAGAAAGAAAGAAAGAAAGAAAGAAAAGGAATCTGACCAAAACACTAAAGAAAGAAAGACAGACAGAAACAAATAAAGAAAGAAAGAAATATAGAAAGGAAAGAAAAAAGAAAGAAAGAGAAAGAAAGAAATAAGAAAGAAAGAAAGAAAGAAAAAAGAGAATCTGACTAAAATAGTTAGATTAGACTAAATCATAACATGAACAATTTAGCAGTTTGGACAGAGGATTGGGCTGTGATCCATCCATCCATCCATCCATCCATCCATCCATCCATCCATCCATCCATCCATCCATCCATCCATCTATCTAATCTAATCTATCTAATCTATCTGTCTGTCTGTCTATCTATCTATCTAACTATCTATGATACGACGGCTGGGTGAACCCGGAAGCCGTCGGTTGGAATCGAACACCCTCTTGTCCTTTGTAGTCCAGTTCATTAACCACTGAGCTATCGCGGGTCCTTAAAACTGTAAATATAGCTCTTTTATCCCTTGCATTTTCTTTCTATTCTCCCTATTGTTAACTTTACTACGGCCCCGCATTATGCCAGTCTCTTTCTGACTCTTCTTTGCCCCCCTCCCTCCCCTACCTTCCTCTCTTACATTAATTTTGTTCTGTTTCTGGCGTTCAACCGATGACAACTAAAAGAATTGTGAGCCCTCTGCGTCATCCGCCCTTAAAATGACGTTAAGTTGGAGTAGATGCGTTATGCTGTGACTTATTTGCGTCTTTCGGCCCCAAACATCCGACCTCAGCACGACATTTTTGAGCACCGGATTGCCTTCCCTCTTCCATTGGTACTTGCTTGGTCAGATCAGACCGCATTAGAGGTCAAGGCATAAAGATGCATCAACTTGCATAGACATACGAAGCTGAGGTAAAGGTGATGACAATAATGAACATTTATTTTTTAAAATGATAAAAGTGGTATGGTAACAGCGGTAGGTGAGAAACAAAATAAAAGTAGAACGACATTTTGGCCAAGAAGGTCTTCAGCCGAAACAACAAGCAACACATACATATATAAGGATCTGCACAGAAATCTAACTACATGGCGATAATATACTGTTCTCTCTCTCTCTCTCTCTCTCTCTCTCTCTCTCTCTCTCAAAAAAGGGGGAAATAAGCCATTTTCGTTTCGGTGCCTGGCCAAGCTTCGGATCACAGGGAAGTGTGCTATAATAAATTAATGTATACACTCTTGATAATTTGTGCTATATTGATTGAATTATTGTGTTGTATTAAATTAAGTACTAATATCTTCAATCAACCACTAATATCTTCAGTAATAAAGAAAAGACGATGGTCATACGTTGGACATGTGATGAGAAGAGATAATAATCGAATAGCAAAGCAAGCTCTCATATGGGAAACAACAGGTAAAAGAAAAAGAGGAAGACCCAGGGAGACACTGAGAAGAACATTGATGAGAGAGGCAAGAGCAGCAGGAATCGGCTCCCTCAATGAGATAGAACTGCTTGCACAGAACAGAGACAGATGGCGAGATTTGATAAAATATCTTTAAAAGACAAATTGCTAGAACAAAAAAATTCATATAGGAGAAGGTGTATCTTGGTCTACGCCCTATGGGCCGGTTACGGCTCGAAAGGTCAATAGATAGATAGATTAAATTAAGTAGTAGTACTATATGAATGAGTACGGGGAAATGAAAGAGCGGACAGGTTGGCTAGCTACGCTGTCGTTGAAGACGGTTGGCCAATGGATCTGGAGGACATCATCAATGCCCTACAAGATGTGGGAAGGGCACAAGACTTCGGCAGCCATGAGTCCACGTCGCTCCTTTGGATGAAAGAGATGAGGGTTCACATGGGCTCAGCCAGAAACGAAAAACTTTGTGGGCGTATAAGAAGATTTATCAACCAACACAAAACTGGAGTCTTCAGTCGCTGGGCACTGCGGGACTTGCTGACGAGGGGATCTGAAAAATATGGACTTGTTCGGAGGGCAATGATGATGACCCTCAATATTGAATGAACTCATACGTGTTATATGTCGTGAGCTATATTTTGTTTTCAAATAATTAATGCGTATTATAATATATTAAATTTTGTGCTATTGAGTTATTGAAGTAAAAAATCTTATGTGTTATATATTTAAGGATTTAATATGTATTGTAATATATTAAGTAATATAATGAGTTTGCGTACTTTATATGTGTTTCAATAAATAATAAGTTATTGTAATGAAAGTGGAAGCTGAACTAAACATTAAAAATTATAACAGAAATAGTGCTTAATAAGTACTTACAATATTAATTCCTAATAACAAATGTAAAATCCACTGACGGCAGTACTGCACATTACGACAGAGCACATGCCGTTTCAAACTACTACTTGAAGCAATAAATGATCTCAAATGGTCGTCATTCGGCTGGGCTAGTCTCCCTTATTTGCAACAAACCGAGGCCAAGAGGGTAGTCTCCAACTTTCTTTATAATGTAATCTTGGCCTTTCAAATTTTGGTTTACACATCGTCACGGTCCAAGAAATACCTAAGCAAGGAAAGCCAAACATGCCGTCACTGTACAACGCTCTATTATTTCTTAAGCTTATAAGACCACAATAATTTTATTAGCAAGAGTATAAAATGCCTTTTATTTTTAAAAATAAAGGCGTATGTATAATTTCTGCCCCACTCACCAGGCAAAGGTGTGTATACTCCAGGCCGAACTTTGACTGATCTGTCATTAATGTAATTGATGTACCGAGTTTCACTTGGTATGCTTCATGTGTTTAACTGTAAATATATATAATAAATTAATTATTATATAGAAAGGCCACAGAGATGGGATTTCTCTGAAGAATATTGAAAGTTCCCTGCACAGCTAAAAAGACCAATGAGGAAATTCTCTAAGAGGGCAACACAAAAAGTGAGCTCATGAAAAACATCAGAAAGAAACAATCAACATTTTTTCTGGCACATCATGTGAAGAGGAAAGTTGGAATACTTGGTTACAACTGGCAAAATAAAAGGAAAGAGAGATCGCGGACGACAAAGAGAGAAAATATTGGATAGCTTGGTGTCATGGCATGGAAAACAGTCAACAACAGATACGATGCACTGTAGAAAGAAGATTGTAGAAGGACACGATCGCCTACGCCAACCGGTATGGTACATGATGATGATATTTATATATTTATATATTTATTTACTATATGAATTTAATTTTTATATTTACAATGTTTCAATCTAATCTTTCTCGATTTTATGTCATCATAATGTTAGGACTCTATATCAACAAGGGAAATTGGAAAATCTAATTCAAGAAGCAGAACGAATAAATATAGATATTTTAGGCATATCAGAGACTAGATGGAAGGAATGTGGGTACATTGAAGACGAAAAATATACATTTATATACTCAGGAAACACAACAGAACATCAAAGGGGGGTAGGAATACTGATAAAAAGAGAGCTACAAAAATATGTAAGTAACCACTGGACATACAGTGATAGGATTATACTACTCAAGTTGAAAGCAAAACCATTCGACATAGCAATAATACAGACATATGCACCTACTCAAGACTACACAGATGAACAAATAGAGGCATACTATGAAGACCTAAATAAAGTTATGAAGCAAGTGAAATCTTCAGACATCTTGATTGTAATGGGTGACATGAATGCTAAAGTAGGAAAAGGTAGATATAAGACAATTATAGGAAATCATGGTTTAGGAAAAAGAAATGACAGAGGAGAAAGATTAATACAATTCTGTGAAGAAAACAGGCTGATAATATGTAACACCTACTTTGAGCAAGAGAAAAGGAAACTATACACATGGAAAAGCCCTGGAGATAGGAAGAGGAATCAAATAGATTACATAATGATAAAAGAAAGGTTCCGTAACAGCGTAAAGAAAGCCAAAACCTACCCAGGAGCAGATATTAATTCTGATCACAATCCTGTAATGATTAAAATGAAAATCAAACTAAAGAGAAACAAGCAAAAATCTGATTCATCAACAAACCCACTCGACATAACAGCTTTAAATCAAAAAGATATTAAAGATACCTATACAATACAAGTAAAGAACACATACCAGAAGCTGCTAGAGGAAGGAATTGAACAATACAGAAGAGAAAATCCTGATGAAAAAGTAACAACCAAATGGCAATGCATAAAGAAAAGCATACAAAAAGCCTGCGACACCTTACCCAAAAGAGAAAAGAACAAAAAACAAAAATGGATAACTAACACGATTTTAGAAAAAATGGAAGAAAGGAGACAAGCGAAGAACACTGCCCAATACAATAAAATAGATAATGAGATACGCAAAATGTGCAAAAAGGCAAAAGAAGACTGGCTCAGCCAAAAATGTAGAGAAATAGAAACTATGGAAAGCAAACAAGACCTAAGAGGAATGCACACAGAAATAAAGAGAATGACTAATAAAAATAAAAAACCCACAGAAGGTGGATGCATTGCAGACAAAAAAGGAAAAATGCTAACAGACAATAAGGATATCATAGATAGATGGCAGGAATATATAACAGAACTATTTCATGATCAAAGGGACAAGAAACCAGTTATAAAATGTACATCAGGCTATAAAATCTTAAAATCTGAGGTGGAAAAAGCTATAAAAACAATGAAAAGGGGAAAAGCAGCAGGACCTGAAAGCATACAGATAGAGATGATACAGGCACTTGAAGATTTTGGCATTGAAGTGATTACAGACATATGCAACGACATATACCACACAGGATACATACCAAATGAACTAAAAACATCAACTTTCATTGCATTGCCTAAAAAGAATGGTGCAGTTGAATGCAGTGACTTTAGAACAATAAGCCTAATGAGCCATGTTACAAAAATCTTGCTAAAAGTTATACAAGGAAGGATTCAGAATAAAATCAATACTGAATTAGATGAGCAGCAATTTGGATTTAGGAAAATAGCGGGACAAAAGAAGCCATATTCTGCATGAGAACATTAATCGAAAAATACACAGAAGTAAACAAACCATTATATGCCTGCTTCATAGACTACACCAAAGCTTTTGATAGAGTACACCACAAACAACTTATAGAATGCCTAAAAGAGATACATCTAGGTGACATGGTTATACGACTAATATGCAATCTATACTGGGAGCAAACAGCAATAATAAAATATAACAAAGAGTTCTCTACACCCATTGATATAAAAAGAGTAGTAAGACAAGGATGCATCCTATCACCAAGCTTGTTCAATCTATACACTGAGCAAATCTTTAAAAACATCATAGAGATGCCAGGCCTACAAATTAATGGAAAGATAATCAATAACCTAAGATATGCTGACGATACTGTACTACTAGCAGAAAATCCTAAAGACCTACAACAATTACTTAATGAAATAAACACGACAAGCAAAAATATGGACTAGATATGAATATCAAAAAGACTAAAACAATGATCATAAACAAAGAAAATACTCAAAACCCACAAGTGGATATCAAAATTGAAGGAATAGACCTTGAGACAGTTCAGAACTATAACTACCTTGGACATACTATAACCAGTGATGGAAAATGTACAACTGAAATAAACAAAAGAATAGGAATGGCAAAAAGTAATTTCAATGTCATGAAGGACATACTAACATCAAAACAAATAACACCAGAGCTAAAACTAAGAATAGCAAAATGTTACATCTTCTCAATATTCCTATATGGTGCTGAAACATGGACATTAGACAAGAAAACAGAACAGAGAATTGAAGCCTTTGAAATGTGGATATATAGAAGAATAGGTAGAATTGGATGGAAGGAAAAGAAAACAAATGACAAAGTCTTAAAACAACTAAAAATGAAAAGAGAACTTCTGAACACAATTAGAACAAGACAAATGCGATTCTTAGGCCATGTTAAAAGACACAACAGCCTACTGAAAGTGATCCTGGAGGGGAAAATACAAGGTAAAAGAGGCAGAGGCAGACCAAGATTAACATGGACGAGTAACATCAAAAGATGGACAAATCAACCGATGACAACCTGCACCATCAAAGCAAGAGATAGAGCAAAATGGCGCTCCATGGTAGCCAACCTTCGTTGCGGAGACGGCACTCAATGATGATGATGATGTCATCATCAAGTACCATGTCTGCTGGTGTAGGTGATCATGTCTCTCCACAACTTTATATCTCGACAGCTATTTATCATTCATGTTGTTGGCAAAAGGTCGAACCAGAATTCTACAAAAATCCACATTTCATTTTCTGCTCTGTTTTCTTGTCTAATGTCCATGTTTCTGCACCATACAGGAATGTTGAGGAGATATAACATTTTGATATTCTTAGTTTTAGCCCTGTTGCTATATGTTTTGATGTTAGTATATTTTTCATGACATTAAAATTACAACTTCTACTGTTCCATAATACGTCCCTCCTTTTGATCTCAAATTATTTAAAAACCTGTCACTCAAAATTAAATCTGATGATATACCAACCAACTGCAGTCATTATGGCCTTGTTTACTTTCCTAGCAATCAATATATATATATATATATATATATATATATATATATATATATATATATATATTGCGTTGAATTGGTCTATTCTTCTTCTCGTTATGTGATCATGACTCATTCAGACTAGGACTCCGGACTCTTATGAAGGCAGCTGTCTGTTTCAGTGATTTCGTTGCCCCATAGAGTTTCTCTTCCAGGGTGGTGAGTGTGGGACACATTGTTCTCTTCAGGCCTGTGTGCTGGGGGCAATCCTGTAGAACGTGTTTTGTTGTCATGTCATCCATGGTACATCATGGCATTGGCTGGTAGTTCCTATTTTGAGTTTAGTGAACATGTGTTATCTTTCTGTTGTGGCCAGTGCGTAGGAGAAATATGATGACTTGATCCCTGTTTGATATTTGGAAGTATCCGTCTCTCTCATTATACTTTGGGTGTTCTTGTTTCCATTTTTCATGATACTGGCCTTTGATGATGGATTTAGCTTCATCGTAGCTGGTCAGATGGTTCTCTTATGGTAATCTCCCACCCTCCTTATCTAGTTTGTCTGCACATTTGTTTCCTTGTATTTTACAGTCTGATGGCACCCACTGGATGACCACTCTGAAAGTTTTTGCACAATTGGTCTAGAGTTGTTCTCAGGTAATCTAGCTATCTGTTCCTGGGGTTTTTTAGAGCTGTTAGGACTGACAGTACGCCGGTCAGTATCACCGATTTCTTGTGCATGTTATTTTTATGTTAACCAGTGTATCAGCATCTTTGAGGGCTTCACTTTCTCCTGTATTTGAGAATTTCCCAATAGTTATTCAGATTGATGTGTTCAGTGGTTCCCAAAAGGATATTGTCATGTGCCTGCTCACAGGTTAGAAATAATAAAATAACAACCTCCACTGGGCCTAATATATATTTTAGCGCATGATCGATTTGTGTGTTTGTAATATAAAGAAAACAACTCTTCTTTGCTTAAAGTGAGATACATTTTTATAATAGACGTTGTGTACGTTATAATAAGTAGGTGAACTAATTAATTGTGTGTTTGTGAGGAATTGTAAAAATGTCATTTGTCAACGTAAATATGCTGCAGGTTTATTTATTTATTCTTTTGCTACATTAAATCACTTTAAAATCTTTATTGTTAACTTCATGTATATACCTAAAGTAATAAACCATTCAAAAATAAATACAAGAATCAGAGCTCACTCGACATATGTACGATTGTAACTGCCATTGGTGTCGCTTCGCTGCCTATATAGATCAGCAGGGAAAGGTAACCACGGTTGTTAAGAGTTTGGGAACTCCTGATCGATAAGAAACTAGTTGTCTTTTATCTGCAATCAGTGGCACACTCAGAGTACATTCCCCTTGGGGGCGTCCGCCTTTCTGGGAAAATAAAAAAAAAAACCTATCCCCGCCATATAAAATGTATGTTCCATTACGAGGCAAATAAATAGAGTATAAATAGCTACGTTAAACACTGCATTTTTAATTAATTCAAAGCTGTATTAAGCAAACCGATATGAATATTTATTTAGTGGTTGAAAGGTTTAAAAGATCAATACACGTGATGCGATGCTTGAGAAAAGTAACAAACAACACAAGAAGATATAGAATACCAAATGAAACCATAAGAAAAATGGTAGGAACAAAACTCTGCCAAGAATATATAGAACAACAACAACTTAAATGGTTTGGCCACCTGGTCAGAATGAATCCTCACCAATCACCATCACGGGCGTTCTTCTCGAGAAAGCATGGAAAAAGACCAAGAGGAAGACCCAGAAGAAGATGGATAGATGCAGTGACAGAGACATGTAACAACAAATGGGAAATCACTAATTCAGACAATTCGAGCAGCACAAGAACGACAAATGATATAAACCACGACACCTTTTCGGTATCAGTGAAAAGAGAAAAGAAGAAGAAGAAGGTTTAAAAATTAGACACAAGGGGAAATAATCAGTTCCTTTCAAATAATTACTTGGGGTCAAAGGTGCATGTTGGCACCAACCCTGAAAGCTCTCAGCGAATCATAACTTAAAGCATGGGGCCAGAATCGAGGAATCAGAATTATCCAGATCCTACTCCACTTTATCGCGGTGCCCCTAGAAACAGATTAACCAGTCTGGCTAAGTGAGTAGACCGGGAAAGCGACCCTGTACTCAAAAACAGCAGTCGCCAGTGTGAAGCCTCTGGGCTGAAAGGCGCAAATATCACAGCTGTGTCTGAAACCACTATACAGCCGTATCTACGTCACCTTAACGTCCTTTTAAGTGCGGATGATAAAGATAATGTTAACCTCAGATAGTAGATGTACAACAGAGGTGAGATGCAGAATGGCTCAGGCAAAAGCAGCTTTCCCAAAAATGAGGAAGATACTGTGCAATTCATTTTTGACAATAGAAACAAGAAAAAGAGTTCTTAAATGTCAATCTTAACATATGGATGAGAATCACGGACAATGGGACAACGGACAAGAAAGACACTAGAGGCTGCAGAAATGTGGTTTTACAGAAGAATGTTGAGAATACCATGGACAGCTAAGAAGAGTAATGAAAACGTTCTGAAAGAGGCCAAAGCAAAAAGAGAGCTAATTTACAAAATTAGGAAGAAATAATCATAATGTTTTGGCCATGTAATGAGAAGAGAACAACTGGAATATATTGTAACAACTGGGAAAATTGAGGGACGAAGAGATAGAGCGAAGCAAAGAGAAAAAATATCGTGGAGATATCGATGTGGAGAGGTATGGTTACCTACGCCAGCAGGTATGGCACTTGATAATGATGATGAAGAGGACTAGTTATTCTTGTAGTGGTTGACGGGGAATGCAAGAAAGAGAAACAACTATAATATAAATAAATTGAAAATACAAACTACGACATTTTCGATCAAACCCCCCCCCCCCCCCAATACTAAAGACACAAAAACTAGGGAACATCTACATAGCCACAAATGAACAAATCCACACAGATGAACTCTCCTTAAAATGAAGTAAAAAAAAAAAGTACGAAGTAGCAGGAATTGAGGACCTGCTTTTTTTTTTTTTTTTTTTTCGAACGAACTTATGAGAGGCTCTTTTTCCTTCTTGTTTTAAACGCCTTTATGTTATGTTTGGAGATGTCTTTGAGTGGGGTTGGGGAGGGGTGCAACGCTTACCAATTCTTCATTACAAATAATGTATTATTAATTGGAAAAATATATACGAATAAAACGTTATATAGTTCAAATAACTCAATAATAAATATACTGCAGTATCTATGTAGGGCAAACTTACTACAACCATACAACGGCATCTATGGACCTTGCACTCTGTATGAGAAAAAGGTAGGTCATTTTAGCGGTAAAGAATTACACATAAGTACATATGAACCGCGATAGCTCTGGTTAGTGAACTGGACTACAAAGGACAAGAGGTAGGGTTCGATCCCAACCGACGGGGTCCGGGTTTACCCAGCCTTAAATGGGTACCGAATTTTTTTCTGGGAAAGTAGAGCGGCACGGGCATAATACCGACCACATTACCCCAAAAATCATGTGCTGAAGGTCTGTAAAAATTATGGTCACTAACACCATATTCCCTATACGCCGCCACTTGGCGTGACGGGGGTACTTGACTTTTTTACTTCTACATATGAATGTCGCCTGATGATGGTGCGATCATTTGTACATCACCCTAGTTTCACAAAACTGGACAAATTTCGAAACCGAGGCGAATGAGGATAATGGTGCCTCTTTTCGCGCGTGTTGCCCTTTATTTTAACCAATGCTGACGTGTAACAATCCTGTAATATAAAGAAATCTGATCACCAGAAAGTTTCGTCCGTGGAATAAGTTTTCCGGTCACCTATATCTTCTTAGCACTGTAATGGGGGCGGGGGCGGCGGCGTACCCACCTTTGACTTTCAGGCGTCTTCTTTCTGTTGCATTCTGAGGCCGAAAACTCGTGCTGACTTAATTTAATATACAATATATTACGGTAACTTACAACGAGCATCGGTCCTTTCATTCTTGTTTTCAATTTCACGGTTTTTGTGGTCTGCTTTATATGGTCTTCCACTTTTTCTCATCCCCTTGTTGCAAAACTCATTGGTGAATCTCCAAAGATTTCTTTTTCCTGCTTCAATTATAGCAGCTGAATTCTGGTTGGTGCGGTGGAGCCAAGATGGCCGCCTAGTCAAATCAAATTTAGAACTGGTGACATTTGCTGTAGTGCGTGTTCAAGCGATTCTTTCTGGTCTGGATTTTCGATTGAGTAGACATCAGTGGTCCTGTTGCGTTTACGTGACCACAAAGTCAACATGATTTTGGCACCAGTGCACGGAGATTCGTGCTGCAGGTGACTGACGACTGATTTGAGCGGAACGGGATCAAAACCCCGACTTTGATCTGCGTTCGACTGCAAATTCGCCACGTCCTGAACTGGGCTCGGATCGAATATTTCAACTCAGGAAAGCCCAACTAGAGATATGAAAATGTGAGGACATGAAAACAAGTACAAAATAAAATGGATTCCTTGAAGTGTTAAAGCATGTGGGAAATATGATGTTGGTGGCTATATTTTTCAAGGGCAAACGGCTCATTTTGTGGGTGATTCCGCCTAAATTACGATCTAATCCAAGCTACGGGGGGACTGGTTGGTCTCGAGGCAAAACGCAACAATAGGTTGCGGGTTCAAATCACGGCTGCAGCAGTTGGGGTTTTTATTTATGAGGCCCGGCTTGAAACGTCAATTATTCATGGGCGGAAAAAAATATGAGTACCTCCGAATACGGAATTATCTGCCTGTGCGGCGAGTGACACCTGTGCACACGGCTGCCAGGGAAAAACGGATTAACACGCAAAATACAGTTCCTAGTCTCTAGGGACTTCGTCAGAGATAAATGCTGGCGAACGTAAAAATGAGGAGAAAATACAAACTACTTTCCCAGCAAACATTTTTGGTATCACTTATCATAGCTTGGACCAAGAATTTACTATACGTCCAGGTAAAGAACAAACAAACATAACACAACTGAAAATTGAACACAAAACCTTATGGTCGACAGTATATGCACAAACACTAACCGTTCGGTCACCAATTCTCAAAAATAAGCCAGAACATCAGGTGATCCTAATGACGTAATTGGAAGAGGCAGTTGTTGATCACGAGTCAACTGGAAAGGTCCTTTCTCCAGTTGGAACTGGTCAGACCCAGTTATAAAAGTTGTACTTTTTTTGTGCGCGTATTTTAAAGAAGTGTTGGATTCCTTACTTTTTTGCTAGTGCGATGCACCACCGACACCCTCCCCATGATTTGCGATTTATTGACAAACAAATGTGTAAACATGCCGTCATATGGCGTTGTGTTCAAGAATGAATTTCCAGCTTTTAACATTCGGAAGAGATCACTGAGTATATTCTTTTTTTTTTTTGTCTTCATAGGCTGGTCATCATCAAGTACCGTGCCTGCTGGCGTAGGTGATTATGTCTCTCCACAACTTTCGATCTCGACAGTTATTTATCATTTCTGTTGTTGACCTTCTGCCAAGCCATTCTCTTAAGCTGTCTGGTATTTTTTTCTCTTTGCTTCCTTCTATCTCTTCGTCCCTCAAATTTTCCAGTTGTTACAATATATTCCAGTTGTTCCCTTCTCATTACATGGCCAAAACATGATGATTGTTTCTTCCTAATATTGGAAATTAGCTCTCTTTTTGCTTTGACCTCTTTCAGAACATTTTCATTACTCTTCTTAGCTATCCATGGTGATCTCAACATTCTTATGTAAAACCACATTTCTACAGACTCCGATGATTTTCTTGTCTGTTGTCCTATTGTCCATGATTCACATCCATATGTTAAGACTGGCTCTACATAACATTTAAGAACTCTTTTTCTTGTTTCTATCGTCAAAAATGGATTGCACAGTATCTTCCTCATTTTTGGGAAAGCTGCTTTTGCCTGAGCCATTCTGCATCTCACCTCTTTTGTACATAGGCTGGTACACAATCGGAAATATGAAATTAAGGAATTACAGGAGTGTGGTTGATCTTCCTTCTTTCCTTCCTCATTTGTCATACAACGTCGAGGGGAGATATAATTTGCAGTCTTTTGGTCTTCTGTTCGCCTCTGCTGCTGTTGTTTCCTAGTGCTTCTAATATTCCGTCAATCCATCTTTTTCATGGCCAGTCCATGGGTCTGGTGTTCTCGCAATGTTTATTGAGGGCTCGTTGTATTGTGTATTGATCTTTCTGCCTTGTCACGTGGCGAAACCATTTTATCTGTTGTTTCTTTATATATTCTATGGCTGGGGTTATTCCAAGCTTTTTTTCTCATTTCTTCCTTTCTGATCTTACCTCGCAGGCTGTTTTCTGTCATTCGTCTAACTCATTTCATCTCAGTAGAGGTTATTTTTCTTATTGTTCTTGCATCTAGGGTCCAGGACTGGCATTGGTAGCACAAAGTTGGGATGAAGATTGTATTGTACAGTGCCCGTTTTGCCTCTAGATTTACTTCCTTGTTAGACAATAGTGGTGATAGCTGTGCAATGATTTGATTGTAATTTGTCACTAGACTTCTTAGATATTTAAATTCTTCTACTTGCTTTAGTTGTCATTTGTCTATAGTTATGTTGATGTTCTGTTTTTCTTTTGCAATATTCATGACTTCTGTGTTGTTGATTTTAATGTGTTTGATAGTTTCTGTAAATTGGCAGGATTTATAAACACTCTCTGGGCTTCATTAGGAGGGTATAGATGCAACAAAGAGACATGGCTTAATGCATGATTGTTTGCCTATTGTGTGTTTGAAGTGTTTGTGCTTCTGAGGAGACCTTGTCACAAGTAACAATAGACTAGATGATGCTTACAACAGAGTATCATTTGATTTTATTCTACACATGTTATTAAGTCTGGAGGCATATCTTCCAATTATTTGATGGATAGTGGCATTCTTGCTGCAGATAAAGGTAGCCCTCAGGTGCAGAAACTGATCATCTGATAATATCAACTTGCTCAGGACTCCCTCAAGGCTCTCTGTTGAAATCGGTCTTGTTCAAGGATTACACTGTGGTGTACATCTTAGCAACTGGATGAAAAGGAGAGAACGACGTCCCTCGTTATTTTGGTGCATCGACGGGGTAATGACAGGATTGGACGTCCCTCATTGTTATTTTGGTGTATCAACAGGGTAATGACAGGATTGGATGTCCCTTTTTGTTACTTTGGTGTATCAACAGGGTAATGACAGGATTGGACATCCCTTTTTGTTACTTTGGTGTATCAACAGGGTAATGACAGGATTGGACATCCCTTGTTACTTTGGTGTATCAACAGGGTAATGACAGGATTGGACATCCCTTTTTGTTACTTTGGTGTATCAACAGGGTAATGACAGGATTGGACGTCCCTTTTTGTTACTTTGGTGTATCAACAGGGTAATGACAGGATTGGATGTCCCTTTTTGTTACTTTGGTGTATCAACAGGGTAATGACAGGATTGGACGTCCCTTTTTGTTACTTTGGTGTATCAACAGGGTAATGACAGGATTGGACATCCCTTTTTGTTACTTTGGTGTATCAACAGGGTAATGACAGGATTGGACGTCCCTTTTTGTTACTTTGGTGTATCAACAGGGTAATGACAGGATTGGACGTCCCTTTTTGTTACTTTGGTGTATCAACAGGGTAATGACAGGATTGGACATCCCTTTTTGTTACTTTGGTGTATCAACAGGGTAATGACAGGAATGAGATTATCAAGTCTCTGCAAAATGAACTTGATGGCATCACTTCATGGTGTAATAGTTCCAAAGTCCTAACCGACACAGGAAAAGCAGTAGTGGCCTGATTCTCCTTTAAGAATTGCATTGTTAGCACAGAAATGCCAGTTGTGAAAGCATGTGGCAAGATTTTTAAAACAAATATGATGACATTTTTGGGGAATAAAATTTGATTGCAGCTTTTGTTTCAAAGGGCATATTGACCATGTGATAAAAAAACTGGCAGGGCCACCAATCAGTGATGAGAATCATGGCAGCTGCAGGCATCGAATAACGATTGCTGAAAACTTTTATATTGGAGATGAGTTCTCTCGTGATTGTGTACGCCATCATTGCCATTCTCACTTTTACTGTGCCTCAAACTGATAGACTTGTAAGAGTGCAAAACGAAGCCATGCGCATTATGCAAGGATATACAAGAGCCATTGAAACTCTATAGAACTCTGGTCTAGACTAGAAGGAAATAGAGAAAATATCCAAGAATAGGAATTAATAAAGAAGCATTGTCTGTGACATATGCTCTGTAGGGGCTTGATGAGTTTTGATTGGTTAATTTCAGATTATGTGACAATTTTCTGTCAAAGATTCTGTCTATATGATGATTTTCTGTCAAAGTTTTTACCTATATGATGATTTTCTGTCAAAGTTTTTACCTATATGATGATTTTCTGTCAAAGTTTTTACCTATATGATGATTTTCTGTCAAAATTTTTACCTATATGACAATTTGATTGGCTTAAATTAAAATCATACATTACTGAAAGTAAGCAGAACAAACCAGCCAATAAAACAAAGTTGAATGTACATAAAACAAAACAATTTACAATAAGTATGTTTTTAATTTGACAGTTGAAACAATTCTTATGGCCAGAGATAAGTTATTGAAAGTGTAAATAAAACAGATCTTATAGAATCAACTAGTGTAACATCCCTTTTTTGTGTAGTGTCTTGGTGATATCATGGTGTTCAAAATGCAACCAAAATTTATTTTTCCACTTCACATCTTATTTTTTTTTAACTTTTGGAGAGTGTCCAAATGCTAATAAAACAAAGATTTTATCATTTGAAAAAGGAGTTAAAATTAATTAAAAACATTATATTGTAAAATGTGAGAAACACATGAAAATCATTTATATAAACCTTGTAGGAGCACCATGCTAAAATAACAAACTGCCACAACAAAATTCAAATAATTTGTTTTGTCTCTATACACTTGCAAAATTATTTTATTATTAAATATCAGCTATATATAATAATGAGAATAGTCCTAAAATTAGTTTCTCCAATGTTACTATTTTCACTGAAATAGAAAAAAAAAATGAAATTCTTGGTGTATATTATAAAACTGTTAACTTCATATTTTATGTTAGTATATTAGAATCAAACTGTCAACACATAAAATATTTACAAGTTTTTTATTCTCCAGAAAAGTTATTTAAAAAAGAAGAATAAAACTGAACCACTGATCAAAAAGAGTTCTCGAGATTAAAATTATTAAAAAAATTTTTGTTCAGCTTATTTGTTTCCTTCTAATATTATTTTATTTTCCCTCCGCAACACTTATAATTGATATTTATAAAATTATCAGCTTTAATGTAAATTAATGGCCATTTAAACATGACCATGATATCAGATCCTAAATCAGAGGATGTTAATTCTGTTAAAAAGTAAAAAAAAGTGTATATTAATTATGATGAAAGGCTTTAAGAAAATAATTTTTTGCTCAGCAATTTTTTACTTCGACATTCAGAGATTTAAAGTAACACTAAAGATGGCTAAGTAAAGGTTTCCTCCATGTCTTACTAGGCATGTGGGGAATACAGTGTTAGTGACCATATTTTTCCATGACCACAGCTCATTTTTGAGTGATGTTAACAGTATCTCGCCAGGCTGCCTTCATTTAACAGAACATGTTCTGGCACCGATGTTAATGGCTGAACCCTGGAACCTTTTCAGTGTGAAAAAAGTCCATCATTTTGGGAATTGAAACCGAATCCTTCTGATTAGGAAGCAAGCAAACTAACCACTCAGCCACCGAGGCTCCAAGATGGACAAACTTTCAACATAATTAAAATAGTCAAAAAGTTTTAAAATACGAAAGTAATTTTTATTTTTTTGTAAGTCAAAATTCTTGCAAAATGTATTATCTTCAATAATGACAACTGGACACATCATCAAAGCATTACCCTAATTAAGTAGATTATTGTAGTCATCACAACAGGATAATGAAATACAAGAACAAAATACTAAATTATTATTAACGAAAAAAAATGCAGAATAAAGTAACTAAATGTCTTGGTGAGGTCAAGTTTATGTATAAATATTAAAAGCAAATGTGGAGCATAATTTTAAGTCAAGCTGTTAAAAAAAAAATTAAGTGTATGTTATTAATTTACATAATGTTAACTAAGCATAAATGAACCACATAAAGAATATCTGAGCGTGACAGATTTATTGCTTTGAATAAAAAAACATCAGAGGACATGTGATTAAATAAAACAATTAAAAAACGCAATGTTATTAATTAAAAAGGTAAAAAATAGACAATTATATATAGAATAAATAAGCAGAATTTTTCTCTGAACAGAAAAAAAAATAAAAACATGGCTAGAAAATAGAAAACAAACATTCGTACAATCAAAGAGAAAAGTAATAGAAACAAGAAAAGTAAAGAAATGGCTACAGTATAGAAATGAAAACAGTTGTAAATTTGATTATCTCATGAGTTGTGTGCTGGATAACATTGTAAATACAAGAAAGAGCTTATAGACAGATCTAAGTGAATATTATCAACAATAACATGCAAAGTTTCATACTGTGGAGACTAATATTCTGCAGAAGTTTAAATCTAAACTGTTGTAACTCGAGAATGATACTTTTCACACTCTAGAACAATTTTTTTCTCTGATTCATTCAGGAATACATCAATAGACAGTTTGTAATACATTCAAGAATACATCAATAGTCATTGTATAACTGATGGATAGAACATTCGAGCAGATTTGTGGTTCCAGGCTGCACTCATATGTAAAATATGAGAATTAATTTCTTGGTTGTCACTCTCTAGTCAAATCAACTGACGAAAATTCTTTTTTTTATCTGATGTATAGTTATCTTTTCCTTATTAATAAACGATTTTAATTCCAAATTTATTTTATTCCTCTTTCATTATCCACTAAGTGACATTTTGAAATAAAATCCATTCTTTCTGTTTAGTAACTCACTTACTGCACTGTACAAACACATAGTGGTATACAACTGTAAACCTTCCACAAAGATCACTCATTCATATTTGAGCGTGTTCTTTTGTTAAATCAATCAAGTTTATTTACAACAATACACATGACTTATCAAAAACCTTCTGCTGAGAGAGACAAACAATGTCTAAGGCACACATCATGTATAGTGAATTTTAAAAAAAGAAACTTACAGGCTGTTTTAAGAAAACAATATGTTCTCTGGAGACAAAAAGAGCATTTAAATATATGATTTAAATTTGTTTTCTATTTTACTTGATTCATAACACTAAAGCTAACAATACTAAGCATTATATTACCAATTTTGGCTGCTTTTTTCAGTATTACCTATGAGGCTTCAGTTTATGTGATCTCCTCTTTAACTGTTTGCCACTGGTCAGTGTATACATTTCATAAATATATTTATTAAAACTGATTAATTACAGAAAGAAAAATTATCTTAATTCAAATTAAAACCACAAAGTAGTGTTAATCATTTTCAACAGTTTCTCATCAAAGTTACCCAAACTACAGGTATATTACATACCTTTCATCTTGTAAGGGTTTCCCTGAATCTTTTAAGAGTTTTCCTTAAAAAATATGGACTTGAAAACCTTACAGGACAATTTGTAAAAGAAAATAGATTATCTGTACCACTTTCTGCATATTTGTTTTTTCTTTACATGTTGGATTATTTCCTGTCTGTGAGACATTTTTCATCTGGTGTACAGATATGCCTTTTAAAAAAATGGAAGATATGGTATAGAGTAATCAAACCTCTAACCATCTTCTGATAAAACACTCCTAATTTAAATCTTTCATTATTATAATATTCTGGTAATAATTTTTCTTAAATAAAAGGATGTTAAAAAAAATAATTTATAATTACCACTACTATTATTGTTTGTTTGACCATCACTTTCTCATTTTAAAACAAAATAAAATTCTTTTGACAATTGAGCAATTTATTCAAGGCATTAAAATGTTTTTCTTTCACCTTAATTTTTCTGCTCCCACTAGACGTTGATTGTTACATACTTACATGAACAAACACCAGTGTTTAATGCAAACTCACACGCTTTCCAGACTTTATAATTGCATTTACAAAGAGTGGAATAGACTAGTTGAACACAGTGAATACAATACACTAATACTGCATCGCTAGTATGGTCAGGTCAAATTTAATTAATACAATCATAGTAACCAAATTTGAGAGAACTGAACTAAAGAGAACAAAAGACACAAAACAATATATATATATATATATATATATATATATATATATATATATATATATATATATATATATATATATATATAAATGCTGATAGTTTATTAAACATAAGAATTATTACCAGCTGTTGCTATTTATTCATTAATTTCTTTTATATTTAGTATCAGCTATAATAACATTCATGTTTTATTAAATTTTCAACAACTGAACTATGCTACAAAACCCTACTAATTTTGCCTTGCAGAATTTTCTATACACAGAACAATGAATGCATTGTTACAGGTGTACTGTTCTTGATCAAGTAGCTTGTGCTTCAGAAGAGAACTGGCTCGTGCATTTTCATTTGATGAGGCTGAATTCCATTTACCACAAAACTCATTGTCAATTAATTCTCCCCTTGGATTTGTTCCATGCCAGATAATTTTCTGAGGCCTGTAATGAAAGACAGCAGAATGAAGTTTATGAGAACTGTATTAAATAAAAGACTAAGAGAGAGAGAGAGAGAGAGAGACCAACTGCAGTCTCTATTGTCAGGATATTCATCAGAATATCATGATATAAATAGTGTATAGACTGTAAAGTTAGTAGAAATAACATTGACAATGTACTTAAAACAATTTTTATCTTGATCCTTTCAGCGAAGACGGCGTATATATAGACGTCATATAGGACTCATAGTGTTATTTGTTATCCATCTATATTCTAGGGAAAAATGTTCGACTTTATTCAATGAGTCTATCCCTGCCAACTCTGCTTCTCTTATAAGTGCTCTCATCAGTGTCTCTCAATGTTTCCTCTTTTTCTGTATCCTGATATTTCTCATAGAAGAGACTGTTTTGAAGTTCTTTTGTTGTCTTTTCTCAACACATACCCGACATATGTCCAAACTCTTTTTCCAATTGTAGATGTAGATTCCCAATCGTTGGTTGCATGACCATTTATCTCTTATCTCTCATGAATTCATTCCACTATATACAGAGTTATCTCTCATGAATTCATTCCACAGTATACAGAGTTATCTCTCATGAACTCATTCCACAGTGTACAGAGTTATCTCTCATGAATTCATTCCACAGTATACAGAGTTATCTCTCATGAATTCATTCCACAGTATACAGAGTTATCTCTCATGAATTCATTCCACAGTGTACAGAGTATTCTTCTTCAGTATGCCTTCAAAAGCTTTTACTTCTTCTTCTTTTCTTCCTCATTTGCCGTCGAGGGGAAATAAAGTTGCGGTCTTTCGCTCTTCTGTTCACCTCCGCTGCTGTTATGTTTCCTAGTACTTCTAATATTTCATCAATCCATCTTTTTCGTCTTCGAGCCTTGGGTCTGGTATTCTTGCAATGTTTATTGAGGGCTCATTGTGTTGTGTTTTGATTACTCTGCCTTGTCATGTGGCCAAGCCATCTTATCTGTTGTTTTTTTATATATTCTATGGCGGGGGTTATTCCTAGCTCTTTTCTCAGTTTTTCATTTTTGATCCTATCTCTCAGGCAGTTTCCTGTCATTTGTCTGACACATTTAATCTCAGTAGAGGTTATTTTTCTTATTGCTCTTGCATCTAGGGTCCAGGACTGTTGCTCATCTAATTCAGTAATAATTTTATCCTGAATCCTTCCCTGTATAACTTTTAGTAAAATTTTGGTTACCTGGCTCATTAGGCTTATTGTTCTAAAATCACTGCATTCAACTTCCCCATTCTTTTTAGGCATGCAATGAAAGTTGATGTTTTTAGTTCATTTGGTGAAAATAGTGATCTAAAAGGTGTTGGATATCATGTCCCTCCGCAACACATAAATTTGTGCACTCTGCAACAGTTGCAATTTTCATCTTCTTCCCTACCATACCATCTAACCACCCAACATATTTTCTCTTTGTCTACCTTTTTCCCACTAACATTCTATTTTTTTACTGCTGTTTTTAAATGTTTAAACTTGCTCTTTCTCTAAACATGTTCAACAAATCTGGACTGGTTGTTTCTAATTTTTGTTGAAATATTCTACTTTTAGAATCTTCTACTCATCATCTCCCTTTTTATGATGGGATTCCTCTAATGGGATTTTTTGGCTGTCCACAGTACCTATAGCATTCTTCTTATGAAAAACATCATCTCAAATGATTCTATAACAATAAAGGATATGTTA
Source organism: Megaustenia siamemsis (assembly GCA_032433765.1). Taxonomy (NCBI): domain Eukaryota; kingdom Metazoa; phylum Mollusca; class Gastropoda; order Stylommatophora; family Ariophantidae; genus Megaustenia; species Megaustenia siamemsis. The sequence continues at coordinate 65,693,091 of JAVIAB010000156.1, forward strand.
AACTTATGTTAATACTTAAATGGCTCATTTAATGATATTTTGTCTTGATTTTGATCCTTTCAGTGCCACTAGATATCACATAGGGCTAGTAGTGTTTTTCCCCATCCATCACTGTTCTTGGAGAGATACTGGATCTTATCTAATCCGTCTATGCCTGCCAACTTTGCTTGACATATTGTACACACAACAATTTATTCAAATTTACTTGGTTGGAGAAAACTAAAAAGGTAATACAATTGGCAGGTTTAGACTGTACATAAATATACACATATTTTAAATGTTTTTTTCCTATGAAATGTTAACATAATTTTGACTTCTAATGCTAAATGAGTGCACTGTTTAATGAAGGGAGTCAGCAGTGCTGTAGTTAGTGTGCTGAGTCAGCAATATTGTAAAGTTGGGTTCAATATTCATCAGCCTGATGCACTTCAGTGGACTCAAATAAAAAATAAAATAAGTTACTGGCTCACTTATTTGGGGAAAGCACTAACCTGCTGCCCCATGTCTTAAAATAATAGGACAGTGAAGTTTAATATTTCACTTCCCAACAATATTTATTGACTGGAACATCGTTTACTGTCTTTTGAACTACTCCATATCAAGTGTATTGAAACATTTGGTGGCATATAAATACAACAGAAAATAAAATAACTATCAGGCTAAATCTAGTTAGGTTTTTCATGTTAGTTATAAACACTTACCAAAGACTATCAGACATGATATCTTTGCCATCAAATGAATAGATCGTAGAAGCATTGTTGAAGCCAGCTCCAGAACCATTAATTATTTCATTCCATGAATTAAAGAGGATTTGATTCTGAAAAATTGGTGACATATTTAGCTTGGCAGGAAACATAGAATGTTATTATATATGAAAATGTTGACTTACATTCTGCTGTGTGTGACATAATATAAAATACAAAAGGCTTCTCAACAAAATTATCATAAATGAGTTGCCATCAGAAGTTACAGAACAGAAAATTGAAGCCTTTGAAATGTGGATTTATAGAAGAATATGTGAAATTGGATGGAAAGAAAAGAAAACAAATGATGAAGTTTTAAAACAACTAAAAATGAAAACAGAACTACTAAACACAATTCAAACAAGACAAATGAGATTTTTGGGGGCATATTAAAAGACACAACAGCTTAATAAAAGTAATATTGGAAGGGTGAAAAATACAAGGCAGAGGCAGACCAAGACTAACATGGACGAGTAACATCAAAAGATGGACAAGTCAACCTATGACAGTCTGCACCATCAAAGCAAGAGACAGAGTGGAATGGCTCTCCATGGTAGCCAACCTTCGATGCGGAGATGGCACTCGTTGATGACGATGATAAAAAAAGTAAAGGTTCCCTTCACGCCTTGCGAGGCGTATGGGGAATATGGTGTTAGTGACCATATTTTTCTATGACCACGGCACAGTTTTGGGTGATGTGGTCAGTATCACGCCAGGCCATCTTTACTTCCCAGAAAAATCTCTGGTACCCATATTTAGAGACATAGCATCAACATATACTTGAATCTTGGATGTCATTGGACATGGTAAGTCACTTAATATATCTTAATGAAATATTTCTTCATCTTCTTCAGTGATCAGTTACTGATGTGTATTTAGACCAGCATGGCTCACTAACAAGATGGTACATTTGAGGTTTCACCATAGTTTGTCATGCAGGGTTGTTTCTGTCAGCTATTGTTATTGTTATGGAAGGCCCCAGTATCACTGTGAATGAATAAAATCCATAATTGCTCAACCGCCCATGCCAGTGGAATCATCCGAATTACTAACTCATTTCCCAAACAAAGAAAGGTAGCTGTAGACCCATATGTCAGCTATACCAGTGTTCCTAGGGTGTTGAAAGAGCTGCAGCATATGCTCTGGAGATTAGATGCTCTGCAGTCACATGTTGCAAAGTCACTTAGTCCTATCTGGTGTAAGTGTGTTCTGAGGACACAGTGGCCTGATCTAAGTCTGTATATCTTGGTCTGTTCATGTCTGCTGTGCTTGTTTAAGCTGTCATGTTCTGACTCATATTTTTCATATAACTCTCACATTCTGTTTTCCTAGCTTGTTTTAGGACTGTCTTTACTTCTTTGAGATTCTGGCATTGGTTGAGTTGTTGAAGGTTTCCACCTGCTTTTGTGAGTTTGTATCCTTTCTCATTTCTCATAGTGTACATTCATTGCTTCTTATTTCCTTGATGAGTTTGTCTTGTTTAAGAGACCAAACATCTTGAAAAATCTGGTGAGCACCTTGTGTAAGAAATCTGTTTGGGATGGGCCTGAAATACATAATAATACAAAATATTGTTGATGGAATGAGGAATCTACAAAAGTATCAAATTACACTTGATGAAGTTGACAGAAAAGCTAGACCTAGAAGTTTAAAATATTTTTTACCACCCAAAAAGACACAAGAGAAAGTGAAGAAAAGAAAATGTTGGCTAACAAAAACATACCTTTGCATTGACAATCGGGATCTGTTTATCTTTAGAGTAGTAGATAATGGAGTTCAGACTCTGAGTATCAGAGGACAGGAAGGCCCTGTATGTTCCGATTAACCCACTTCTTCTGGATTGTCTATGACATTCATAGTCTGCACCTCGGATACCTCTCATTGAACCAGTCATTGGTTTGTCAAGAGCCATCAAATGAAGCTGTGGATTTGTCAAATTAAAAAAATTGGAGGGGAATACAGATGTTGAAAAAGAAATCTTGATTTAAAAAAAAAGGCAAAAAAAAAAAAAAAGAAAAAAAATTATTCTTTTTCTTCTGCGATCATGGTTCATTCAGACTAGGACTCCTGATTCTCTTATGAGGACAGCTATCTGTTACAGTGATTCATTTGCTCTGTAGAATTTCTCTTTCAGGGAGGTGGGTATGGACCACATTGTCCTCCTCAGGCTTGTGTACTGGGGCAATCCTGTAGAACATATTTTGTTATCATGTTATCCAGGTTACAGTGGCATTGGCTGGTAGTTCCTATTTTGAATTTTGTGAACATGTGGTTTCTTATTCTGTTGTGGCCAGCACATGGGTGAAGTATGACTTGATCCCTGTTTGATAGTTGGAGGTAACCATCACTCTCATTATACTTCAGATGTTCTTGTTTCTATTTTTCATGATACTGGCCTTTGATGACAGATTTGTCTTCATCGTAGCTGACCAGATGGTTCTCTTGTGGTAATCTCCCTCTTTAGCTAATTTGTCTGCATTTTCATTTCCTTGTATATTACAGTGTGATAGTATCCACTGGATGACCACCCTCTGGAAATTATTGCACAATTGGTCTAAGATTATTCTCATGTCATCTAGCTTGCGGTTCCTTGTGGTTTTTAGAGCTGTTAGGACTGACAGTGCGTCGGTCAGTATCACCAATTTCTTGTGCTATTATTTTTGTGTTAGATAGCCAGTTTTACAGCATCTTTAAGAGCCTCAGTTTTTGCTTTAGAGTTGTTTGAGAATTTCTCAGCAGCTATTGATTCGGTGATCTCTTCCTGGTTATTCAACCTCAAGAACACACCTCCTCCTCCATTTCTGGTGGCATTTGTAGCAGAGCCATCTGTGTATATGTGTGACCAGGAGTCTTGTGTGTAGTTTTTGTTTATGTGTTTTTCTGCTATGTACTTTCTCTCTGTGTCTGTTTGGGTGCCTTTTTTCATGATTCCTATTATGTCTTCCTTAAGTTCTGGTATTTTGTGTTTCCCATGAGGAGTCATATCAGATGGGCTTATGGTCTTTGGTATTCTTTGGGACAGTATTGGATCACTAGTTGTCAGTTCTTTGGAGATTGCAGTGAAGTTGCTCCTCTTTAGTCCTCCTTTTTTTGAAACCAGTTATTCTTTGGTGCATGGGGTAGTTAGGGAGCCTTTTGTATTTCTCCGCTTGTTGCATTACTTTGATTTTCCGTCTGTCTTCTAAAGGTTGTAAACCTGTTACTGTTTCTAGAGTCTCAATAAGTGTAGATTTCATAGCCTAAGTGATGATACGGGCAGCCTGGTTTTGTGCTCTGTTAATTTTGCTAAGCTGAGATTTGGAAGCTGTAGCCCAGAATGTGATTCCATACTCTAGGACTGGCCTTACTCTTCCTGTGTATATACAGTCTTTTCAAGATATTTTTGTCTGCTCCCCAGTTCGTTCCTGCTAATTTCTTCATAATATCTGTTTGTTTTCTGGTCCTTTTGTTTGATTTGTCACTCAGATTTATCCATGTCATTCTGTGATCCATATGTTGGGTTTTGGTCAATAGGAAATGTGTGGTCATTCATATTCAAATTTGAAGAGAGTATGTTTTTTAATAGGTTAACATATTGCCATAAGTTTTATTTGAAAAACAAATATGAAATTCACACTGTGACAAAATCAGAATGAATTCATAGTTTGTAATGGAGCTGTAGAAATGCTCTCAATTTCATTTAAATCTTCTTCAATAGCAAACCTTATATAGATTCTCAATCAATAAAAGTCAACTCCTGACCTTCTTGTGGTTTGTTTTTAAACAATAAGAGATTTTGTAAGATATGGGTCACTGATGCAAAATAATTCAAATTATTATTCTTTTTAATATTACTTTCAATGAACTGTAGTTTTGATTCTTGTTAAATAATGATAAGCTTTTTGTGTGATGTGGAACATGTTTTGAAAACAAAGTCTTACACTTCAATCTATTTGTAATACATATTGGCCATGAAAACTATCTTAAGTCTATCAAATTACTGAGAGACACTACACCTTGAGTTCAAATTTCTTGTAAAAATTATTTTTAAATATGGAAGGATAAAAACAAAATAGTAAGGTAAAGAATACATTAAAACACAGATGTTGAATAGTAAGTACATATTTATTACTAGATTTGTTCACAGAATTAAGCAAATTAAACTGAAAGATGTGAATGAAGCAAATTAACTTAATAAAAAAAGTAAAGTAAAGTACCCCCGTCACGCCAAGTGAAGTATAGGGAAATATGGTGTTAGTGGCCCTATATTTTACAGACCTTCAGCACATGATTTTTGGGGTAATGTGGTCGGTATTATGCCCGTACTGCTTTACTTTCCCAGAAAAAAAATCCGGTACCCATTTAAGGCTGGGTAAACCTGGAAGCCGGCGGTTGGGATTGAACCCTACCCCTTGTCCTTTGTAGTCCAGTTCACTAACCACTGAGCTATCGTGGCTCCCTAAATTAACTTAATGCTATTCGTATAGGCTGGATTATTAAAATTATTCATATATGAGCATTTTGATTTTTTAAAAGAGATGATGAGACAGAATATGATTTTTAAGAAGCTTGAAACTTATTGATATTCAAATATTTCCAAATGCATCATAAAAATGGAATTAAATTACATATCAAACATAAAATATGGAATAAGAAGCAAACAATCAATTCAATTGCACGTAGTGTTTCTCATAAAGTGAGCTTTTTATAATAAATGAAAATCCAAAATCACTTCTCAATATGGAGATTAGGTCTGCAAATTAAAAAAAAAAAAGCACTATTCTATTCTTACCACAGGGCCAGTTAAGCTGCTTGGTGGAGGGACGAGTGTGATGGGTGGAGCTTCTGTTACCTAAAAAATAAAAGTGACAATTGTGATGTACTGTAGATGTTCACAAATTAATCAATTGACTGAGTTGTAAAATGTTAATAAATAACTTCAAAAATAAAATTCTCCAATATTTGTTAACTTCACATGCATTTTAAAAGCTGCTCATTTATTATAATAATAGTTATAAATAAATGTTATCTTTTTAAATTACATAACTAATATTGTTATTCAATATTGAGTGTACCAAATAATAGAATAATCACACAAAATTAAAGCTATGAAATCTACATAAATGATATATATATTCTCTGGTGTCATAGATTAAATATTTGACAATGGCAATAATATAGAGGAAATCATGCAGATGAACTTATAATTACAGAATAAATAAACTGCAGCATGAATTGCAATAAAAAGACATCAACAGGGAAAATAAATAAAATGAGGAATAATAAAACATTCAGTCAAAAGCAAATGACACATCCTCCAAAATTTTAATAACCGATTTTTACTTTATAAATAAATTTGTTTGTTATTCAAATGAGGATACAGTAACAGAAACAGTGTTGTGAAATGTTTTATATAGAAAGTTCATTTTAATTTAATCAAAGATGTATTCTCTTTTTTACATATATCTAAGTTCTAGAAGAAAAAGTTTTAAACAACTTTCATGAGTGACAACCACAAATAATGGAAGGAAGATAAAGCAAGGAAATAAAGAGATAGCCATTTTTAACAAATGTAAAAACAACAAATAATAAAATATAACAACAATGTGATAAAAGGAAAATTAAAGATAGCAATCAGAGAAAATTAATTTTTTTTAAAACTAAAAAAAAAGCAATAGCAAGAGATTCATGCATAAAGTTGTCCTCAACCATGCTTGCAAATTATGAGGCAAGAAATAAGTGATAGTTTGGAAAAAATGTCTTAGTTAACAGATGCACGGGAACAAACCAACGATTCAGCTTATATTATAGGAAAATAAAGTGCTAATTGTAAAAGCACATTTTAAATAGAGTATAACCATTACGTTTAATTTAAAAAGAAATATAGCAGAGAGCATGCAAATGATGATAAACCTAACAGTAGATACCCTTTTTTGACGTGTAAAGCTTGGATTTGGCTGAAAAGAAGATAGTGCTCATAAAGATGATTTTCAAGATGACATTATTATTTAAAAATATATATTCACATTATATAAATATGCACGAAGCAAAAACATGACAAATTAGCACTGCCAGAGAGGAAGTAGGTGTGTCAGCTAATGCATTCTAGTGAACATTTTATAATACATGTCTAATTACAATGAATGCATAACTGACAAATCTATTTGAGCATCTACCTACTTTAGTACTATGCAAACACAATCTAAAGAAATATGGCAATAAAGGTTTGTGTTAGACCTACCAGCATTTATGAGGTATATGGTATGTGCCTCTACTTTTCAATGACTAACTGGCACATTTATTTACTACTTTCCCAGAAAAATCTGGTATCCACTTAATGGGTGAACCTAGGAGCTCTAACCTAACTCATACTTTCACTTATTTCTTGTCTCATAATTTACAAGCATCGTTAAGGACAACTTTATGCACAAAATCTCTTGCTATTGCTTTTATCTTTTTATCTAAAAAAAATTAATTTTACTGATTGTTATCTTTAATTTTTCCTTTAAATGACACCTAATTAGATGTTGCAAGAACCCATATAGTAACAGCAAAATTGTGATTAGAGCAAGTGAAGGAACATCAAAATCAGTCGCAGTAACATCTGGAGTAAGACAAGGGTATGTATTGTGATCACTCTTGTTTATGACTTACATTGACAAAATATGCAAGGATATCAAATCCCAGTGTGAAGATATCAATGAACTACATTTTGCTAACAACCAAGCCCTAATTGCTTTCGAAGAAACATAACTTCAACATCTACTGTCCTTGAATAAAGAATGTAAAATGAATAACATGAAAATAAGTAATGAAAAAAACCCCCAGAAGTTATACCAATAGGATGACAAAAGAGGACATTAAACATAGCTATAGAACATCAAGTTATAAAACAACTAACAAACTTTAAATACCTGGGAACAATATTATCTGGAGATGGTAAAATCGACAAATAAATAGATATACAATGCAATAAGATACACCAAATATTGGGACAGTTATCCTCTTTACTTCAACACAAAGCAATACCTATTACCACCAAGAAACATCTTATACAGAGTACATTCATTCCAACATTGTGCTAGCAATGCTAAACATGGTCACTTATGTCAAAGCACAAAAGAAAGCTTGCCACCACAGAGATGCAATGTCTGAGAAAAGCGCTTGTAGAAACCAGAAAAGACAGAATCAGAAATGACATTATAAGAGAAAGTGTAGGCATTGAGCCAATCCTAAGCTATATACAGAAACAACAAATAAACTGGTTTGTCCATCTAGAAAGAATGCCCTGTGATTGACTATCATACAAAGCATATATTAAAAAAGGAAAAGGAAGAATGCAAAGAGGCAGACCCTGAGTAAGATGGACAGACAACATCAAAGAACAATGAGTGAAGCTGCCAAAAGGGCGGGAACCAGAACTTTGTATCTTCCTCGACACCCAAACGGGTACAAAAAGAAGTGAAGAAGACCTAGGAGCTGTGGATCAGAACTGAACCTGGCCTCTTATCTTTACTAATCCAGTTCTAACCACTAAACTATGGTTATTAAAATAAATCTACACTTACAATTTTATGAAAATAAAATGTATGCAGAATTGTGCTTGTAAATGTGCTAGCCGTTCAGATTGTACTAAACCTACTTTTGAAATGGATTATAAATATAAAGACCAACTAGTCATGTTAGATGCATGAACATAGCCGGTAAAAATGTAACTTTTAACTACAATTTTATAATGGCAAATGTGGTCTAATATAATTGTGCCATGCCATGGAAAAGACAAAGAACCCTATGACTAACCAGTAATTTTAGATGTAGTAGGGAGGTGAGGTTGGTTTTTTTTCTTTTCCTATTTGTAAGATTTTTTCTTTTCTTTTCTTTCTTTTTTCTTGACTAGTGTACAGATTTGCCTTAAAAAAAAATGGATATTGAAGATTTCCACAGCAATGGATAAGTAATATAAGTTCGAAAGTTAAAGGCTCAAAATATGTTATTATCAAAATATGACTATAGTGTCAATGACTACCACTAGAAGGTATGAATATATGACTATATTGTCAATTCAATGACTACCACTAAATATATATATATAAAAATATGGCTACAATGTCAATGACTCACACTAAATAAATATAAAAGAGTGACTAGAATGTTAATTCAATGACTACCCACTCAACATATAAAAATAAGACTACAGTGACTACCACTCAACATATAAAAATATGGCTACAGTGACTACCACTCAACATATAAAAATATGGCTACAATGTTAATGGCTACCATTAAACATATCCTCTTAAAAAAAAGTGTTATCAAGGACTTGTTTTTTCAGCTTGAATATGCTCTGGTAAACTTTTAGGACTTTTCTGGTTGCTGCACATCACAACTCATTGCCTGTTTTTAATTTTCATTTGATAAATGTTGTATTGATATAATATAATCTGATAAATATAATATCCATTCAACAAATATAATTACATCAGAGCTTCAGAGGCTTGGTGTATTGCATTACAAGTTTTTTGTTTTATGGAATGGGATGATAAAGTTTCAGTGAGAATTTTATTTTTAAAAATAAAAGGCAATGGCTTATCTTTAAGTGAAAGCAATATAAAAGAAGCAACCTATAACAATTTGCTGTACCACTCATAGCATGTGTCACATTAGACTTTAGAAGCATTTCAAGTTCTGGCATGTTCACTACCAAATAGACGTAGTTTGTTGAGAGAAAGAGAGAAGGAGTGAGAGAGAGAAAGCTTTTCTAACTGTGCCAGGCTGATTTTACTTGTTTTATTCTTTATTTTAAAACACATGAATTACCATGTAAGGCTGCAACAAAACTGGATTAGATAAAGTAAAAAATGACAACTACAACTAGGATATTTCACATTTGCGAAGAAGACAACACTAGCAAAGAAGACAAGACTAAATAAGGAACCAATGTTTCAACTTTAAACCCAAGTGGTATTAACTATTTATATACTAAAATTTAATTTATTTCATGTTCCATTCCTTACATTTTATTTGCAGGTTTCTAGAATTTTTTCTATACAGAGTTTTAGAACTGTACTTCTTGCATCTTTTGTTGCTAGGTGATGTCTCAATTTATGCATATTTAAATGATGGCATTAGAGGATTCCGATCACAGTTTAGATCTCTTCCTCTTCTGATGTTAAAAAATTTGTATTCTGTTTTTTTTTTCCATCCAAAATGAAGACCTTCAGCCGAAATGTTGGTTCTTTGTCATGATTGCAAAACTGAAACATCTTAGTTGTCTTTGACAGAGCAAGTATTCATTCCATTACCCTTATTATATTTCTTTGTATGTGCTTACTTTTTTGCAATATTTCTTATGATTTCTTTCTTATTTTTATCATACCTCCTCTTTTTTCCAATCATTATTTTGAATGTATCTTCCATCCCAGGAGCTATCATTTTTCTCCTTGTTTTTTTCAAAACTTCACTCATTCTCAAAATTCTCAACACTGTTGTTTCTTTTAACTTGTTTGAGGTTCTGGGCATGATTTATTTACTTCTTATTGACATTGTGATTGACTCATTTATTTTAGTAGAACATGGATAAAATATGAGATGTAACAATTCAGGAGAAAGATAATATAAATATGATCTAAATATATTATACATATATTGTCCTGTTATTAGATGTCTAAATCTACACAGAGTATTTCAAAAGGATCTAAACTGATATCATGGAAACTTAAAACGTGCCCTTCACCCCTTTTTCCTTGAACAATCGTTTTGAGCCTCTAGCTACTTAACAACTGCAAGTTAAATGCCAAGGACAATTTGCATAACATATGTTGATATGTGGCATGCAGAATCCACAAATAAGACTGGATTTATAAATGCATATTCATAAATTAATTTTTATAAATTATTATAACAAATTTGGTTACTGTAATTTAAAACAATTCTAAAGCAACCAATTTTTTCTCATCAGGCATTTCATTAACTGCATAGAAAATTTATATTTGAATTTATAGTGTTTATCCAGATTTCATTTTCGATTAAAATCTCCGTCATTTATTAAATGATGTTTCCATTTCCAATATATCTAATTTATATACCAAATCTTTACTGTGTACTAAACTTAAATAAAAATTCTGGGTATGTAAAATAGATTGATAATGATTAAATTATCACATTTTGATGATTTATATAATTTATACTTTTCATAAATAAACAAAAAATGTAGCCTATACTGGTTTAATTAAACAAAAAAGCTCATTTACAATGTTGTTGAGTTATTATAAACAAAATATTTGAAATAAACTCAATGTTTTACAACATATATAATCTAGCATAAATCCCATGCATGTCTTTAAATATATTAAAAAACAAATGTCTGCCTCTTTAAATGTGATACAACAAACAACCGGTATAAATCAAATAGAATGAGTTAATATTTTATAATCTACTGCAATTATACCATACAATGGAAAATTGGGGGTTAATGGTTAGCGCATAACACTTATATACTTACATAAGGGTTAAGCTGTTGAGTAGGGATGAGGTGACCCAGCTATGAAAGATAAATGTAAAAGTTTTAATATTAAACTTTTGGGTTATTTCATTTTTTAAAACACACTTTCATTGTGATTGCGGTTATGTTTTAGGTTTATCTGATATTTTACTAACAAAATGCAACAAATGATATAAATTATTTTTAACAACATACAGGTTTCTACCTGTAAAATAAACACAAAATTGTATCGAGCAGCTTAACTAGTAGAGAGACGAGACAAACTACGATGTTTCAGCAAAAGCCTTTGTTACTTTATCAGGTACAAAAACAAATATTCTAAAGCAACAAATGTAAAAGGTAGAAAACTGATTTGAAAATGTTGGCATAGGAACAAAGGCCAGATTTATGTGCTGGATGGTCACATGATAAAAAGTCAACGGGCAGTTAGGATCTCAAGGGCCAAAAAGAAGCCAAAAATAGTGAAAAATAAGAAGGGATCTCATGAGGATGGTAGAAAGAAGGGATCCCAAAGGGTATAAAGAACAATAAAAAAATAGAGAAAAAGAAAGAAGAGGAAAGAAATGTGTGCTTTTATACATTTGTTCCTGTCTTTCAAGCATACTCAGCAAATAAAGGAATTGGAATGGTGAAAAATATTTTTAACAGCATGAAATATATAATCTCATTAAAGCAAATAATATCATGCCAACTAATATTGAGCATAATAATCAGTTATATCTATTCAAAATTTCTGTATGACGCAGAAACATTGATACAACATAAGAAACCAGACAAGAAAAAAATTCAAGTCCTTGAAATATGGATCTATAGAAAAGTGGAAAGAATTGTTGGATAGGGAACATTTTAAACAATTCAAATAAGACAAATGAAATTTTTAAATAGCTTACTGAAAATCCTTTTTGGATTGAGGAATGTAAAGTAAACGAGGTAGAGGCAGACAAAGACTAAAGCTAATTGACAAAATGAAAGAATGAATAGGAGAAAATAAATTAATAACAGAAATAATAACATGTGTTCTCAGTATCCATCTGAAGAATGCACAAAGATAACACCACCACATTTCACATTTTTTCTACACATGAATTACAAGTTTATTTGTAAATCATACAGTAATATAGCATTATGTTTCTAAAAGAAGTGAAATAATTCTATTTATTGTCCGTTTGGTCTGAAGACGGCACATCAGGCAGAAATTCTAGTCTCTCTATGTCCGACAATCTTTGTTATCAAGTGTGAACCCTTGCACAGGACCTGCATTGTATGTCGCCACATGTTCCTGTTCCAGGTACGATGCTCAATATGAGAAAGGGATCTGATGCCTGCTGTTGTTGCCTATAATTTCAGTGTTAATTTAAGTGTGTCTGTAGGTCAGCCTCTTTTTCTTTTAGTCTCTGGTGTCCATTTAAGGGTTTGCTTTGAAATTTTCTTGTTTTCTCTTCCAATCATATTATCATCATAAGACCACCTTCTTCTCTTGATTAGTGATGATATTTTTGGATGCTTTGTCATTTCTGCAATAGTCTTATTAAAATATAATAATGAAATAAATATTGAACTCAAATTCTTCTTTTGTATTAATTATATATTTGTGTGAAAATAAAATATAATACATTTTTCTCATTTTTTTTAGTTAACAGAGTTTGTTATCTATTCACCATTATTTGCAAAAACAATTTCTGTTAGATTATCAGTTTCTACTTTCTTTCTAGTGAATAATTTTGAGTCACTGTATTTATACAGACATAATTTGCGCAGACATAAAAGCCCGTTGGGCGGAACACTTCAAAGAAATTCTTAACCGTCCACTACCTCACAGTTTAATAGATTTTGAAGCTGAAACACCAGCAGCAGAATTAGATGTAAATTTAGATGACTTCACCTTGAGTGAAATAGAAACCACCTTAAAGCTAATGACCAATAACAAGGCTGCTGGAGAGGATAAGTTAACAGCTGAGATCCTCAAGGCAATTGATAGCCATAATTTAATACATCTCCAAAAAATGTTCAACATCATTTGGAAAACAGAGAAGACGCCTCATAAATGGAAAAAAGGAATCATTGTTAAGATCCCAAAAAAGGGCAATCTTAGAGATTGTAACAATTGGAGAGGCGTGACACTTTTGTCAGTTGCCTCAAAATTATTCTGTAAAATCATCCTAAATAGAATAAAGGATTCAATAGATACAGTAATGCGTGAAGAACAGGCTGGGTTTAGAAAAGGGAGAAGCTGTCTTGACCACATTTTCACTCTACGACTTATATTGGAGGAACACATTGAAAAGCAAAAACCTTTTGTACTTAACTTCATCGACTTCAAAAAAGCATTTGATAGTATTCATAGAGATTCTTTGTGGAAAATTCTGAAGCAATATGGCTTACCATCAAAAATCATAAATATTATCAAAGACATGTATGATGGTTACACATGTGCAGTTCGAACAGAGGAAGGACTGAGCGAATGTTTCCCAATAGAAACTGGGGTTAAACAAGGATGTATTTTATCGCCCTTGTTATTTGGAATTGTTATGGACTTCATAATGAAGAAATGCTGCACTGGTAATAAAGGCATCGAATGGATACAAGGAGACCATTTGGAGGACCTCGACTTTGCTGATGACATAGTTCTTATCAGCAATCAGATAAAAACGATGCAGGAAAACACAAATGAACTATCATCAATAGCCAGCAAAATTGGGCTTGAGGTCAATCATGAAAAGACTAAAGTCATGAAAAGTTTAATTCCAACAAGTGACAAAATATACATGGAAAACAAACCAGTAGAAGAGATCGATCACTTCATCTATCTTGGAAGTCACATTGATCGAGAAGGGGATACGAGCAAAGAAATTAGAATCAGACTGGCTAAAGCAGCAATGTCTTTCAGAAGCCTTGAAAAGTTGTGGAAATCAAAACTCATTAGCACAAACACAAAACTTAGGCTATTCAAATCAAATGTACTATCAACCCTTACGTATGCGTGTGAAAGCTGGAAAACAACAAGAGATATAGAAACAAAGTTGAACGCATTCGAAAATAAATGTCTAAGGAAAATACTTGGTATAGAATGGAACGAATTCAAAACAAACGAGGAAATTAGAGAAATCGCCAATCAACCACTAATATCTTCAGTAATAAAGAAAAGACGATGGTCATACGTTGGACATGTGATGAGAAGAGATAATAATCGAATAGCAAAGCAAGCCCTCATATGGGAAACAACAGGTAAAAGAAAAAGAGGAAGACCCAGGGAGACACTGAGAAGAACATTGATGAGAGAGGCAAGAGCAGCAGGAATCGGCTCCCTCAATGAGATAGAACTGCTTGCACAGAACAGAGACAGATGGCGAGATTTGATAAAATATCTTTAAAAGAAAACTGCTAGAACAAAAATTCATATAGGAGAAGGTGTATCTTGGTCTACGCCCTATGGGCCGGTTACGGCTCGAAAGGTTATAAAGAAAGAAAAGAAGTATTTATAGATTTATAATATTAAAATGATAATATTAATTAATTTATAAATGCTTTCTGACATTTGTTTAAATTTCTGTCTATTGTTAATTTCACTTTTCAAGTAATTCTAACACTTCTGTATTCTTATTTGATAACTCCAAATATGGGAAATAAATATTTTTAAAAATTATGGCACATAATAATACACATTATAAAAATACATGTTTTCTCAGTCTCAACAAAAGATAGTATCAGTGTAATTTCAACATTCCCATATCCTATCAACTGCCATTTCCAACAGCCAGTGCAAGGTAAGTACACTGACTGTACTTGTTTTGTGCTGGTTGTAAGTTATATCTGTTTCCACCTGTTGAGCATGTAAAAAATATAAATCGAAGAGACTAATTTATTATGGGAAATAAAATAATCTGAAAATCAAATCAAAATCTTGTAAATACCTGAACAGTTCTCCATCCATCTCTGACACGTAAGTATATTAACTCTTGGCCTGTGACGTAAGCTAACATTCCAACTGGCAGATTGTACGACACTTGCAACAAAGAATCCAAACTACTATAAACCACTGTTCCCTAATTCAGAAATATAAAGAAAACAAATAATTTAATAAACAATAATAAAATACATTAAAACTCTTAATTTTATTAAATTTTTGTGTGTGATTGACACCTCTTAATACTCTTTAGCTGTCTTTAAATGTTCATTTGCGTGAACTAATAGCAGTCAGTGACACCAACGGACAACTGGTTTTATCAGGGTCAACAAATTAGAGCTACCTAAGATCTCACTCCATCTCACTGTGGGTTCAGAAAGAGGCTACTGTATCTGGCCCATGAGTAGGGACCAAAAAGGAAAGACAAACCTTGTGACTAAATTGCCATGACACAGCTGGATGTGAAAGAAATCATAAGGTTTCTATCTATCTATTGACCTTTCGAGCCGTAACCGGCCCATAGGGCGTAGACCAAGATACACCTTCTCCTATATGAATTTTTGTTCTAGCAGTTTTCTTTTAAAGATA
This sequence comes from Megaustenia siamemsis, assembly GCA_032433765.1. Classification (NCBI taxonomy): domain Eukaryota; kingdom Metazoa; phylum Mollusca; class Gastropoda; order Stylommatophora; family Ariophantidae; genus Megaustenia; species Megaustenia siamemsis. Next base: position 65,708,806 of record JAVIAB010000156.1, read on the forward strand.
TTTTATCAAATCTCGCCATCTGTCTCTGTTCTGTGCAAGCAGTTCTATCTCATTGAGGGAGCCGATTCCTGCTGCTCTTGCCTCTCTCATCAATGTTCTTCTCAGTGTCTCCCTGGGTCTTCCTCTTTTTCTTTTACCTGTTGTTTCCCATATGAGGGCTTGCTTTGCTATTCGATTATTATCTCTTCTCATCACATGTCCAACGTATGACCATCGTCTTTTCTTTATTACTGAAGATATTAGTGGTTGATTGGCGATTTCTCTAATTTCCTCGTTTGTTTTGAATTCGTTCCATTCTATACCAAGTATTTTCCTTAGACATTTATTTTCGAATGCGTTCAACTTTGTTTCTATATCTCTTGTTGTTTTCCAGCTTTCACACGCATACGTAAGGGTTGATAGTACATTTGATTTGAATAGCCTAAGTTTTGTGTTTGTGCTAATGAGTTTTGATTTCCACAACTTTTCAAGGCTTCTGAAAGACATTGCTGCTTTAGCCAGTCTGATTCTAATTTCTTTGCTCGTATCCCCTTCTCGATCAATGTGACTTCCAAGATAGATAAAGTGATCGATCTCTTCTACTGGTTTGTTTTCCATGTATATTTTGTCACTTGTTGGAATTAAACTTTTCATGACTTTAGTCTTTTCATGATTGACCTCAAGCCCAATTTTGCTGGCTATTGATGATAGTTCATTTGTGTTTTCCTGCATCGTTTTTATCTGACTGCTGATGAGAACTATGTCATCAGCAAAGTCGAGGTCCTCCAAATGGTCTCCTTGTATCCATTCGATGCCTTTATTACCAGTGCAGCATTTCTTCATTATGAAGTCCATAACAATTCCAAATAACAAGGGCGATAAAATACATCCTTGTTTAACCCCAGTTTCTATTGGGAAACATTCGCTCAGTCCTTCCTCTGTTCGAACTGCACATGTGTAACCATCATACATGTCTTTGATAATATTTATGATTTTTGATGGTAAGCCATATTGCTTCAGAATTTTCCACAAAGAATCTCTATGAATACTATCAAATGCTTTTTTGAAGTCGATGAAGTTAAGTACAAAAGGTTTTTGCTTTTCAATGTGTTCCTCCAATATAAGTCGTAGAGTGAAAATGTGGTCAAGACAGCTTCTCCCTTTTCTAAACCCAGCCTGTTCTTCACGCATTACTGTATCTATTGAATCCTTTATTCTATTTAGGATGATTTTACAGAATAACTTTGAGGCAACTGACAAAAGTGTCACGCCTCTCCAGTTGTTACAATACTGTAGTTATCAAATACCAAAAATAATTTTAGGGTTAGTTTTATCATAAAATGAATAATTGTATAAATCCTATAATTAGCGGTCCAATTAAAGTGCAATGTTACTCAAGGGGATGTTACTCTTGCAAACTTTAATTTAGCGGACTAAACTAGAACTTTACCGCAGACTGTCTAGCTTCTGAAACCAGAATTAAGAAATGAACTAATAATAAACTAACCAGACTGCCTGACCCAGATCTTGTGTCTGCATCAGAATGTCGCTGGCCTGGAAGACCTGGTAGTCCTGGCGGTCCAGGTGGGCCTGGCGGACCTCGCTGTCCATACCCACCACTAAAAGAATAGTTCCCTTGAGGTCCTGGAGGTCCAGCTGGACCTATCAATCCAATACCTGGCACACCTGGGTTTCCAGGAGGTCCTTGCAAACCAGGTCTGCCTTGTGGTCCCTCAACACCAACTCCTGCGGGTCCACGTGGTCCCTAAGAGAAACAGAAATCTATTTTTATGAACATAAACTATAACTACACAAGATACATAAGCCTCATCAATAAATGGCCTTTAACATATTCTGTACTACATGCCGCAGATCACAGCTGGCATGCTGAGCCTAAAAGCCTAGATTTGCTGCTTTTTATTTATCTATGTCTTTGCAATTATTTTCACAAAAACCTAGCAATTCTCTTATTATCTGCTTTTCTGACATCGTGAATAAATTGTCCCAACAAAATGAGTGTTTCATATCAATTTAAATTTATTTTATCGCTGTTATTTCAAATTAAGAAAAAAAATTTGAAAAACAGCACTGCCACAACCTTTCTTACATCAGAAATAAGAAAATATGTTCATCATCAGATTACATGTCCTTTGCAGAGCATTGCATTTATAACAGCTCATTGGAAAAAGTCTCCGTCTCTAGCCTGATCTCTTGCTTCTTCTGTTTTCATGTTCAAGGCCTCTTTAATGTCTTTGAAACCACCTTTTCCTTGGTCTACACCTGTCTCATCTTCCTAAAAATTTATTTTCCAATTACTGTTCCTTCCAACCCACTGTGTCTTTTCATATGGTTATAGTATTTAGTTTCCACTATGTGTTGTTATTTATAAGCTAGTTCTTTTCAATGTTTCTATCTATCTATTGACCTTTCGAGCCGTAGCCGGCCCATAGGGCGTAGAACAAGATACACCTTCTCCTATCTGAACTTTTGTTCTAGCAGTTTTCTTTTAAAGATATTTCAATGTTTAGGCTTTATTAATGTCTTCATTGCTCCTTTTTATTATTCAAGGTATGTGAAGGATTTTTCTGTAGCATTTTGTTTTGAATGAACCAATTTTATTCTTTATTGTTTGTGAGATTGTCCATTACTATCACACAAATGTTGCTATATATTTGAATATCTTGAAAACTGCATAGGAGATATAAAGAAAGAAATTAGAATCAGCATAGCAAAAGCAGCTATGACTTTCAAAATCACCAAGCACAAAAACAAAGCTGAGGATTTTAAAGTCAAATGTATTATTCACCCTTACTTATGCATACAAGAGGTGAAAAATAACTAAAGAAATAGAAAATAAACTGGATGCATTTGAAATCAAATGCTCTCAGGAAAATATTTTGTATACCATGGAATGAATTCAAAACAAGGTGGTCAGTCATATGTTGGTCATTTGATAAGAAGAGTCAACAAGAGAATCTCAAAGATTCAAGTTTCAAGTGGGAAACAGAAGACAAAAGAGAAATACGCAGATTTAGAGAAACACTAAAGAGAACGCTACGGTGAGAAACAACAATGAGTATCAGCTCCCTTGCTGAGGTTGAGAGACTCATCAAGAACAGAGACAAGTAGTGAGATACAATGTGGGCCTTATGCTGTCTGATGCTTAATAGCAAAATCATTGAACCTGGAGAGTTTGGAATTTTTATGTGCTGTCTTCATCTCGAAAGGACAATAGACAGAAAATAGATAACAAGTAGACCTATATGTAATCAATTTATAATACTAAGGCTTTGTACTGTCACATTTCAACCACTATAGATTCATGAAACATTGATGTTTCAACTTAAATTTCTTATAACCTCTTTATGAAGTTAAAATATGGAGAAAAACAAACAACTTAGTGAAAATACACATACCATGTCTCCCTTAGGACCTGGAAAACCTTGAGGACCTCTAATCACTTCGTTACTTTCAAGATATGAGCTGTATCGGTTGATATTAGAATCACCAGGTGGTCCAGGAGGCCCAACTAATCCTGGTGGACCTTGCAGACCCTGTAAACAGATTTGAACAGATAGAAACAGATCATTCACAGAAGATATTAGTAAATAAGCAATTTATATCATGATAGATAAGTACTGAGTAGAGATTGAGCAGATGAAATTAATCTTTGCAGCATTTTTAAATTCATGTAAGCAATTGTTTCAGAACTTTTACAATTCTTACCAATATTGCATCTTGATCTTGATCCTTCCAGAGCCACTAGATGTTGCATAACGTTCAACATGTGTTTCACCATACATCTCTATTCTTGACATGTTCAATCTTATCTAAAGAGTCTGTCTGCAAACTTTGCTTCTTTTATAAGTTTTCTTTTCACTGTCTCTCTAGGTCTTCCTCTTTTCCTGTGTCCTAATGTTTCCCATTGAAGAGCCTGTTTTGGAATTCTCTTGTTGTCTCTTCTCAACAAGTGCCTGACAAACGTCCATCTTCTCTTCCTAATTGTAGATGAGATCATTGGTTTCATAGCCATTTCTTTTATTTATATATTAGTCTTGAATTCATTCAATTGTACATAGAATATCCTTCTTATGCATTTGTCTTCAAAAGCCTTTAGTTTTCTCTCAATCTCTTTTGTTGTTTTCCAGCTTTCACATGCGTAGGTAAGTGTTGATAATACATTTCAGTTGAATATTCTAAGTTTTTTTTGCTTAGTATTTTTGATTTACATATTTTGTCCAGGATTAAAAAATTTGCTGCTGCTTTTGCTATCCTGCTTCTGATCTTTTTCTTTGTTTTTTTTCAGTATGGTTCATTATAACATTACAAGATTCCACCCCTAGGGTTGCACCTAAGTGAGTTTCAGGGTAAGGCTGTTAGCCCTATGCCCAACACAAAATTTGAAAGTAAACATGACCTCAATCTTGGAATGCACAGGAAATAGAGACCTAATATATCATCTTCATCAAGTACAATGCCTGCTGGCATAGGTGATCATGTCTCTCCACAACTGTCGACCTCGACAGTTATTTATCATTTCTGTTGTTGATCTTCTGCCAAGCGTTCTCTTAAGCTGTCTGATATCTTTTCTCTTTTCTTCCCTCTTCGTCCCTCAATTTTCCCAATTGTTACAATATATTCCAGCTGTTCCTTTCTCATTACATGGCCAAAAAATTATGATTGTTTCTTTCTAATATTGCAAATTAGCTCTCTCTTTGCTTCGGCCTCTTTCAGAATGTTTTCATTGCTCTTCTTTGCTGTCTATGGTATTCTCAACATTCTTCTGTAAAATAACATTTCTTCAACCTCCAGTGATTAATTTGTCTGCTGTCCTATTGTCCATGATTCACATCCGTATGTTAAGACTGGCACTGCATAACATTTAAGAACTCTTTTTTTGTTTATATACATAAACATAATCTATCTATCTATCTATTGACCTTTCGAGCTGTAGCCGGCCCATAGGGCGTAGACCAAGATACACCTTCTCCTATCTGAGCAGTTTTCTTTTAAAGATATTTGATCAAATCTCGCCATCTGTCTCTGTTCTGTGCAAGCAGCTCTATCTCATTGAGGGAGTCAAATCCTGCTGCTCTTGCCTCTCTCATCAATGTTCTTCTCAGTGTCTCCCTGGGTGTTCCTCTTTTTCTCTTACCTGTTGTTTCCAATATGAGGGCTTGCTTTGCTATTCGGTTATTATCTCTTCTCATCACATGTCCAACATATGACCATCGTTTTTTCTTTATTACTGAAGATATTAGTGGTTGATTGGCGATTTCTCTAATTTCCTCGTTTGTTTTGAATTCGTTCCACGCTATACCAAGTATTTTCCTTAGACATTTATTTTCGAATGCGTTCAACTTTGTTTCTATGTCTCTTGTTTTCCAGCTTTCACACGCATACGTAAGGGTTGATAACACATTTGATTTGAATAGTCTAAGTTTTGTGTTTGTGCTGATTAGTTTTGATTTCCACAACTTTTCAAGGCTTCTGAAAGACATTGCTGCTTTAGCCATCCTGATTCTAATTTCTTTACTTGTATCCCCTTCTCGATCAATGTGACTTTCAAGATAGATAAAGTGATCGATCTCTTCTACTGGTTTGTTTTCCATGTATATTTTGTCATCTGTTGGAATTAAACTTTTCATGACTTTAGTCTTTTCATGATTGATCTCAAGCCCAATTTTGCTGGCTATTGATGATAGTTCATTTGTGTTTTCCTGCATCGTTTTTATCTGACTGCTGATGAGAACTATGTCATCAGCAAAGTCGAGGTCCTCCAAATGGTCTCCTTGTATTCATTCAATGCCTTTATTACCAGTGCAGCATTTCTTCATTATGAAGTCCATAACAATTCCAAATAACAAGGGCGATAAAATACATCCTTGTTTAACCCCAGTTTCTATTGGGAAACATTCGCTCAGTCCTTCCTCTGTTCGAACTGCACATGTGTAACCATCATACAGATCTTTGATAATATTTATGATTTTTTATGGTAAGCCATATTGCTTCAGAATTTCCCACAAAGAATCTCTATGAATACTATCAAATGCTTTTTTGAAATCAATGAAGTTAAGTACAAAAGGTTTTTGCTTTTCAATGTGTTCCTCTAATATAAGTCGTAGAGTGAAAATGTGGTCATAAACATAATATTGTATACATAAACATATTTTTGTTAATTTGATTTGTAATGGAAATATTACTATATACTAAAGTATATTGTAAAGTATATATATTCAGAAGTGAATGGCAAATACAATGAATCCCAGTGGAGCATAGGTCTTCAACAAACACTTTCCAAGTCATTCTGTTTTTTTGCCATTCTTTTAGATCATTTCATGTCATGTGCCCATCATCTTCATCTCTGCTTCTATCTGTCTTCTCCAAGAATTCCTTGGTCTTCCTCTTTGTCTTTTCCCCTGGGGATTCCAAAAAAGGGTCTGTTGTGTAATACTCTCAATTGGCTTCCGTAGTGTGTGTCCTATCCAGCGCCATCATCTTCGCTGTATCTCTTTATCCACTGGTATTTGACTGGTAAGTGAAAAAAAGTAAAGTATCCCTGTCACGCCAAGTGGCGTATAGGGAAATATGGTGTTAGTGACCCTATATTTTACAGACCTTCAGCACATGATTTTTGGGGTAATGTGGTTGGTATTACGCCCGTGCTGCTTTACTTTCCCAGAAAAAAATCCGGTACCCATTTAAGGCTGGGTAAACCCGGAAGCCGTCGGTTGGGATCGAACCCTACCCCTTGTCCTTTGTAGTCCAGTTCACTAACCACTGAGCTATCGCGGCTCCCTCCATAATTCTATGTTAGTGATTTTGTCCTGCCATTTCCATCCTTTTTTTATCATTTTTACACCGTGCAATTTCTTTAGTCTGATTTTCATTTTGGCAATACTAATTTATGATTATGAGCACTGCTGATGTCTGCTCCTCTAAATGCTCTAGCATCTTGGACTGATGGAACATTGCAATGCTTATATATAAATAGTCTCTGATTTTTAGTGGTGTTATCAAGTGAGTTCCATGTAATTTTAAGGATGCCTCTATGAGGGAAAGAAATGTTGGCTCTTCAAGGTTTGGTAATTCACAAAATTCTGTCAGTCTGTCTCCATATTAATTTATGCTGCCTACTGTGTTTTCCTAAGTGTCTTTCTATTCTCTTGTTATCACCTCCTAGCTTGGCATTAAAGTTTTTCATCATGATGAAGATGTTATTCTACAGTGTTTTGTTGATGATATCTACAAATAAGTCGTACAATTTGTTGGTTAGTGCATAACATTGTGGTGAAATCATCATCAAGTACATCCCAGCTGGCGTAGACGATCATGTCTCTCCACAACTTTCTATCTCAAGAGTTATTTATCATTTCCATTGTTGACCTTCTGCCAAGCCATTCTCTTAAGCTGTCTGGTATCTTTTCTCTTTACTTCCCTCTATCTCTTTGTCCCTCGATTTTTCAAGTTGTTACAATATATTCCTGCTGTTCCCTTCTCATTACAATTTCAAAAAATGATGATTGCTTCTTCCTAATATTGTAAATTAGCTGTCTTACTGTGGTGAAATAGTTTGTGTAATTTGCTGACCATAAGGTCAGAGGTTTGATTGAGATAAAAAGTATTTCTATGGAAAGTGGTGCTCACCACATCACATTAAGTCTAAATATGTTGATCTATCTATCTATTGACCTTTCGAGCTGTAGCCAGCCCATAGGGCATAGAGCCAGATACTCTTTCTCTTATATAAATTTTTATTCTAGCAGTTTTCAATCCTTGTAAAAATCTTTTATCAAATCTCACCATTTGTCTCTGTTCTGTGCAAGCAACTCCTATCTCATTGAGGGAGTTGATTACTGTTGCTCTTGCTTTTCTGATCAATGTTCTTCTCAGTGTCTCTCTGGGTCAGCCTCTTTTCCACTTCCTTTTGTTTCCCACATGAGGGCTTGCTTTGTTATTTGGTTATTATCTTTCCTTTTTAGTCTTTTCATGTTTGATCTTAAGCCCAATTCAATGCCTTTGTTACCAATGCAGTATTTCTTCATTATGAAATACATAACTCCAAATAACAAGGGAGATAAAATAGATCCTTGTTTAACCCCAGTTTCTATTGGAAAACATTCACTCAGTCCTTCCTCTCAGCCATCATATATGTCTTTGATCTGTCTACTGCTAATTTACACATTCTGTATCAGGTCAATATGATGATGGTAGAGAAAAATAATGTGAACATTGATACCATACTTGCCATATACCCAAAGATGAGCTAGACTTACATTATTACAATAAATTAAATGTTTAAATATGAACTAAAACAAACAAACAAAATTTTCACTGTCCATAATGTACTTTAATTTTATAATATGATGAACATTTAAGGAAATAGATTACTTACATCCCGACCATGACGACCAGGTTGTCCATCTTTTCCTGGAACTCCTGGATCACCGCGTTCTCCCTTCACAGCTGGAATAACAAAAGTGGGAATATTTGCTTCATCAACCACAAGCACAAATGTGTACAGGTGTAATTTGTTATAGGGGAGAGAAACAATACAAGCAGTGGGAATTATATACCACAGAAAAATGTGTTTGCATCTCCATAAATCTGTGAATTATAGATTTACAAGAGAAAAATATTGATTTGTATAAAACAGACAGGAAGATCTATATATTTATCTATTATTCTTTCGAGCTGAAGATGGCATGTAGGGCAGAAATTCTAGACTCTGATAAACTTGCAAGTATCAGACCTTGCACAGGATAAGCATTGTGTTTCGCCACATGGTCAGTTCTGAGCAAGTTGCTCAATCTTGGTGAGGGGAGCTGAAGATGGCATATAGGGCAGAAATTCTAGACTCTTGTATCTGATGATCTTGCAAGTGTCAGACCTTGCACAGGACAAGCATTGTGTTTCGCCACATGGTTCAGTTGGGAGCCGCGATAGCTCAGGGGTTAGTGAACTGTACTACAAAGGACAAGGGGTGGGGTTCGATCCCAACCGATGGCTTCTGGGTTCACCCAGCCTTAAATGGGTACCGGATTTTTTTCTGGGAAAGTAAAGCAGCACGGGCGTAATACCGACCACATTACCCCAAAAATCATGTGCTGAAGGTCTGTAAAATATAGGGTCACTAACACTATATTTCCCTATACGCCACTTGGCGTGACGGGGGTACTTTACTTTTACTTACATGGTTCAGTTCTGAGCAAGTTGCTCAATCTTGGTGAGGGGAGCTGAAGCCTGCTGTTGTTGCCTCTCACCTCAGTGTTTGTTGTAGTGTTTCTATAGGTCAGCCTCTTTTTCTTTTACCCTCTGGTTCCTACTTGAGGGCCTACTTCCAGATTTTTTTATTGTCTCTTCTCATCACATAGCCAACATTGGTCCATCTTCTTCTCTTGACTATAGTTGACATTTTTGGATGCTTTGTCAGTTCTCGTATTTCTAGTCTCGAATTCATTCCATGGTATACAAAGTATTTTCCTGAGAAATTTGTTTACAAATCTCTCACTGTGATTGACAAAAACTATCTTCTAGGTAACTGTGAGTGAGTGAATAAGACTTGGGAAAACAGAAGAAAAGAAGAGAAAACAATATCAGATAAAGGACATCCCTAGGCTTTGTCAGTTCACAATGAGGAGAATAATAACAGAGGAGTGGATAAAGCTTGTTGCTGCCATCAGTATCTCAATGACTCGAAGGGGTTTGGGACTCAGAGGGGTTTGGGATAGGAAAGAAGGATTATGCTATAATCAGTACTGCCTGATTACCACCAGGCATCTATGTTTATAATGAAATATTTACTTTTGAAGTTGACAAGATACATTTTAATAAAGATCATCACTTCTTTTTCTTAAATTTGTTTAGCCAACAATGTAATAAAAAGAAATGAGAAAATATAATTTAAAAAAACATATAAAATCTATTATATACATTATAAAATGCTTTCTGATTTTGAGCAAAACTGTAGCTCTGTACAACTTTCATGTTCAAGTTTATTTTCTGTTAAAAAACCTTTACATAGAAGATAATGACATTTCAATTAACAGGTATACTATCTCCCTACCTTTAAGAGATTACTTACCATGAGACTTGCTGAGGAGGGGATCTGAGCACTTATGGACATGTTTGGAGTGCAATGATGATGACCCACAAATAACTCAATAACTCAAGGGGTGTGCTCACAGAGTTAGCCTTGTGAAGTTAAACACTTCACATTTTTATATTTTGTAGAAAGGTATAACCTTTATTATTCACATTTAGAAGCTGAATGTAAAGATTTTTCTCAAACTGATACAGCTTGCAATTTATTTAGGTTAGAACAATGAACCATGTAATAAGACAGAAAATCCAAAACATAACACAATAAACCTTTAATAATAAATGTTACAAGAACACCAGACTCAAGCACCGACCATGAAACAGATCAATTGATGGAATATTAGAAACACTAGGAAATATAACAGCAGCAGAGGCCAACAGAAGAGCAAAAGACAGCAAATTATATCTCCCCTCGACTTTGAAAGGCAAATGAGGAAGGGAAGAAGGAACAAACCAAACTGAAAAGAGAGAAGAAAGAATCCCATTGCACAATGAGCGAGCCACATGATTGTATCAACATTCTTTTAGACCAATGTTATATTTTGAGCAATATGGTCAGCAGTATGCCAGACCATCCTTTCTTTCTCTCAGAAATTCAATTTTATGGCTGAGAAAGTAGGCAGAGAAAGAGATGGAAAGATAAAATCAAAGAATGGACAGGCATGTGCTTTGTAGAATCCCAAAGAATGGTCAAAGGTAGAGAGAAATGAGAATGTTGACAAAGTCTGTCATTGGTGCCACAACAATCATCAGGGCTTGGGATGAAGAAGAAAATTGTTAATGCTGTGTGAACTTAGAAACTGGTTAATTGATGTCCGGAGTAGATCAACTCACAAATCAATTCATGGATTAAAAAAACAATTAATCTCATAAATACTAGTTAAAATGATAATTCTATCATTCTGTTGCAGCCTGCATGCTATGGAATAGGCAAAGGGTGTCCTTTGGTAACTAGGAGAACTGAGAGGCAAGTTAGGTACAAGTAGGATGGGGTGACTAAGGGGACATATCAGGAGTATGTAGTATATTCAACATCCTTAAAGTATTGTTGGTGTGAATACTTTGTGCCTTCTGATGGGAGGACTGAGCATCTATAAATTAGTCTGCTGTGATCAATTCCTTTAATCTCTTCTTCTTCTACCTTTCAGCTCCATGTGGAGCATAGGTCTTCAACAAAAACTTTCCAAGCCGTTCTGTTTCTTGCCATTTTTTAAAGATCATTCTATGTCTTCCCCATCATCTTCATCTCTGTTTCTATCTGTCTTCTCAAAGAATTCTTTGGTCTTCCTCTTTGTCTTTTCCTCTGGGGATTCCAAAAAAGGGCCTATTGTGTAAAATTCCTTTAATCAGTCAACAACAATACAGTTAAATTAGGAAACCATTGCTTTTCTTTGAACGATAAAAGCACTTGCATATTTCAAGGTGGCTGTAATTACCAATAATGATATAAACACTTCTTACGTGACAGGTCAAAGGGAAGGCTTCCTGGAAGCCCAGGTGGACCTGTATCCCCTTTCGGTCCAGATGGTCCCTTGAAAATAAAAGTTAATAAAACAGGTGTAAAGAAAGGATATAATTTGGCTCTAACAATTACATATAAAGAAGCAGATTGAATAGGTACCTAAAAGAACATTAAAACAATGACAACAGAACCTATGCAAAGCAAAATCAAGACAGGAAACAGAAGGAAAACTAAACACACCTGCTTCTGAATTTCCACAAACTGCAACAATATCTGTTTTAAAGCCAGTAATAACTCTAACAGCTTCCCTTGCAAAGCCAGTAAAAACTGTAATCACTCTGATATCAAAGTCAGTAAAAACTGTAATCACTCTGATATCAAAGTCAGTAAAAACTGTAATCACTCTGATATCAAAGTCAGTAAAAACTGTAATCACTCTGATATCAAAGTCAGTAAAAACTGTAATCACTCTGATATCAAAGCCAGTAAAAACTGTAATCACTCTGATATCAAAGCCGGTAAAAACTGTAATCACTCTGATATCAAAGTCAGAAAAAACTATAATCACTTCTATATCAAAGCCAGTAAAAACTGTAATCACTCTGATATCAAAGCCAGTAAAAACTGTAATCACTCTGATATCAAAGCCAGTAAAAACTGTAATCACTCTGATATCAAAGCCAGTAAAAACTGTAATCACTCTGATATCAAAGCCAGTAAAAACTGTAATCACTCTGATATCAAAGTCAGAAAAAACTATAATCACTTCTATATCAGTCAGTAAAAACTATAATCACTTCTATTTCAATGCCAGTAAAAACTTTAGTCACTTCAATATCAGTCAGCAAAAACTATAATCACTTCTATTTCAGAGTCTGTAAAAAAAAACTATAATCACTTTCATTTCAATGCCAGTAAAAACTATAATCACTTCTATATCAAAGCCAGTAAAGACTATAACCACTTATGTGTGTAAACCCATATAATTATAAAAACTTCTGTTCTAAACCACTACAAACAATAACCACTTCTGTTTGTGGGTCCCACAAACCATGTTAAAACTTTAACCAGTAAATGGTTGGTATTGTTGCTAACTCTGCATCAATGGTTGTGCTATTAAAACTCAAGATTTATTGTTTTATGCCTTGTTGGTACAATTTGACAATCAGTCTTAGAGTTCTCCTTAGACTTCTCAGTTTTTCAAGGATAAGATTGGAAGATTGGAGCATCTATGTGTGTGTCTGGATTGCAGTGATGATGATTATAACATAATGTTACATAACATAACAATTTGCCTTTGATCCATCTTTTCACGTAACTCTCTCATTCACAGTGCCCTTGACCTTTTACCACAATGCCCTGAGGGTTTGTCTTCAGCATGTCATGTCTATTTTTATACAATTTTACTTGCCTAGTCTGTACCTTTGAGGTGCGCGTGGCTGTGTGGCTAAAATCACTGTTCCACTGGCTGAAAAGCTGATGTACAGTGTTCGAAGCCTGTGGTAGTCAGAAAGGATTTTTTCTGTCGGGGGTGAAATAAAAATCCTTCAGGCGCACACGTCGTGGTGACTGCTTGACCAAGGCTGCCTTTATCCCTCTGGTTCTATCGTTTTGTTGGTCAATGTTTGTGTCTCTGTACTATAGAACAGCTTAGAACTAATATAACACTCAACTTTTCTCAACCTTAACTTCTTTGTATGTCTCCTCTATTTAAGTGCATAATGAGAAGGGTGGGGAAATTTTGACGTTACAGTCTACAGAAAAAAAAATCTGTTGCTGGCAGAATATTGTAGAAGGAGTTGATTGCTTTGTGTGAACATGGAGAACTATTGGAAAGAGGGACTGAAAATAGCACAGAATATCCAACCCTAGAACATGAAAACAAGTCAATGAAAAAACTGTTAGCATTAACAATGAAAAGCTGTAGATCAGTAGAATTAATTATAATATTTTAAGAACACTAATAATCTAATGCATTAATTATTAACATAAAAAAAAGCAGTAATAATATTACAATGTCTCCCTTTGGTCCAACAACAGGTGCCCTACGATCAGGTAAGAATGCTGGTCCAGGTGGACCACGCTCACCCTTGATTCCTTGAATACTATCTCCTTTATCACCTTTCCTACCTCTCAGACCTGGTCTACCCTGCAAAAATAAAAGCGGATATTAAAATCAATAAGACTTACTCTGAATAACTGCAGGTAATCCAAATAAAGTCATGTTTCTTCCTACTCAGCTTCTTTCTACTCAATTATTTCTTGCAGATTTTATATGTTTCTTTCACCCTTATTCCCTATTCTTGCTTCATTTTCATGGTTCACTTCTCCTATCTGATTGATGTATTAAATATACCGACTATGGCTCAAAAGATGAGCTAACCTACAAATTTCCAAAATGTATCAATTATTTGATTGTATCAATATCTTTTAAACAAAATTTAATTTTTCTTAAAATGGTGTTCAAGCTTTCAAACAACTGGCATTTTCTCAATTTACAAAGCAGTGAAAGAAAAACAAACAAGCAAACAAACAAACAGATCAGCTCAATCAGTCATGTTTACAATCAGGACTTGATGATACACTCAAGAAAGCTACTAAGTAAACAATAACAATATTTTATATGAAATACAACAAAGAATAAGACAAGGAAGAGTAAACAAATAAGATATCAAATGGAGTAAATCCTTGTCAAAGGGAGTGAGATTTTGTGAATGTTATTAGTTTGTGGTATATGTTATCAACAATCATATAACATGAAGTAGATGTTGTTTTACAGAGAAATGTCAATAATTATCTACATTTAACAAATAAAACTATGACATGTTGGGAGAAGTTCATATGAAAAATAAATCTATTTTGTTCTTGTATAAAGGATTATTTTCTCCCGCTTGGTATAGAACTGTTGATCACAGGTTAAACAAGCTGCTATTGTAAAAACGCTTTTGTTAATGAAACGTTGACCTGATACAGAATGTGTAAATTAGCAGTAGATAATAGTGATAAACATACTATCAACCAGTACATATGCATGTGAGAGCTGGAAAACAACAAGAGACATAGAAACAAAGTTGAACACATTAAAAAATAAATGTCTAAGGAAAATACTTGGTATAGCGTGGAACGAATTCAAAACAAACAAGGAAATTAGAGAAATCGCCAATCAATTACTAATATCTTCAGTAATCAAGAAAAGACAATGGTAATATGTTGGACATGTGATGAGAAGAGATAATAGCTGAATAACAAAGCAAGCCCTCATGTGGGAAACAACAGGTAAGAGGAAAAGAGATGACCCAGAGAGACACTGAGAAGAACATTGATGAGAGAGGCAAGAGCAGCAGGAATCAGCTCCCTCAATGAGATAGAGCTGTTTGCACACAACAGAGACAAATGGCATGATTTGATAAAAGATCTTTACAAGGATTGAAAACTGCTATAATAAAAATTTAGATAAGAGACAGAGTATCTGGGTCTATGCTCTATGGTCAGGCTATAGCTCATAAGGTCAATAGATATATAGATAAAGGATCATCATGTTCAATAGAATTTTTTCTGTTCTGCAGGAAAACATCAGAACAATACAGTTGTAATGGAGGTCTGGATTTACTTCAAGAAAGTAAATTAATATAATTTTAATGATGGCAGAAATGTTAATTTTTTAAAAATCTAACAGTAGAACACTTGGCTCTTTTTTATTTTTAACTGTTGAAGGTTCCTTAACATGCTCAACTTGAACCAGATGGTGTCTATGTTTTATCTTCCATCTTTGATAGGTCTAGGTATGGTGTCATTGAGATTGAGAGTAAAACCCAACAATTCCAGTATAATTTTGAACCAGGAACCTTTAAACAGAAGCTGTAGTGGCTGTGTGGGTTAGTGTACTTACCTGAAAATTTCTGGTTTGCATTTCCAGATGTGACAAATCTTTTTTTTTTCCTTAACTATTACAGCTTTGGGTGTTCACCAGCCCATAAACATATGTATCAGAAATATTTATGGAAAAGCAAGGCACCCCTCGACATAATGTCAATCATATAACTCATAAAATTTGCCATTACTCACTAGAAAAATATAGACATCAACAACATATCCTACATATGCCTTAAGATGTGGATGTGATCCCTAATTGATTCTGAACATAAAGTAACCACCATAACTTGATTTCTACAGCAAAAATATGTCTAAAACAATTTTTTTAAAAAGCAATGATCCTGTAGGAGGCATATTAAGCTTAAAGAAGGTAAAGAATTATTTATGAATACAAGAAAACTTTAGATAAAAATAACTAGATAAAAATAACCTCAAATTATCTCACCTAAATCATAATTGTTTGCTTTTGTGATATGTTCCTCAAGTTATCTTACCATGATTGTTTCCATTAATGATATCTTTCTCAAGGTACTTCAACTAAATCATGATCCAATGAGTCAATGGCATATGACGGAGAAGTGCAATTATTCACTTATAAATATGTTTCATGTAAAGTATTTGGTGAAATAATTTTTTAAAATGCCATTCCATCCAATCAAAATTTGGAATTTCAAATCATTCCACTAAGCTATTACATAGTCTGTTGCAGTAATAACCTGTACAATGTAACAGTTTTGTACTGAAGCTGTATGCTGACATATTTTATTTTAAAATATATGCATATGAAACATAATAATGTAAAAATTGTTTAGAATTAGAACGACATACCATAAATCCAGGCAAGCCCATTTCACCACGAAGTCCTGGAGGTCCTCTAGGTCCTATATCCCCCTGAGGACATATACATATAAATTAATATATGAAATATATACTTTACATTTTATTGTTATATGGTTAGTCTGTCAAAGGTTGGTGCTGAAATATCTGACCAAGCTTCTCTGATGAGTTCTGAGATGTAACACAGAACTTCACTTGAAAGACTAATCTAGTGATCTCCCTTCTCACATCCATGAGGTGAAATAAATTATGCATATGAGAGATATTTTTGATTGCCAGATAAGTGATTGTCCTTCACTAATTCACGACAAGTGTCTACTAATTTCATTGTATTATTAACTGCATTGTTGTTCTTTGTGCATCAACAATCGTAGAAAGTGTACAGTCTTATTTAAATTTATGCTACAGGTTTTAAAATGTTAACTTTTTTCTTATTCACACCATCATTGTTATCAAACAAGAAAAAAGATGATAAGCTAAAATTACAATACACTCTTTATTGTAGCATTTAACAAGGATAAATAATTTTCCTTTATAGCTGATTTTCATTTCATCTTTCATTGGCGCACTAGTTTCTCCTGAATTATATTCTTCACAAGCTGCCTCAATTGAAGTCTTTTTTTATTTTTTTCACGAGTCATGACCAAAGTGCAGCCACTCCAAATAATATGTCAAGATAATGGAGCTTTGATAGTCTGTCCTACTCAAGATCAGATTGTGTCAATTTGAAATTTGCTGTTGCATATATGTAAAGATTAAGTAATGTTTCACTTCTTTATTATTTTATTTTATTTTTTTTTGAAATTTTCATCTGTGCAGCTGATGAAGATGTCTTTGTCATTATTTTATCCCCATGCAATAAGGAACACAGCTGTTTGGCACTGATACTTAAGTGTATTTGCTCATTTGTACCTTTCCAGGAAGATGGAAGATAAAATACACATAATTCTTCTACTATACAATCCAAGTGATCTGAAGAAGCTGTATCTTAAAATTAAAAAAATAAGTTTTGTGGTTAAAAATTGAACATTGCACCCTGGAAACTCTTAGTTTTGCCAATCTTTGATCGTTTAGTTAGAACATTATGCTACACAAATGTAATTTATAAATATTTACTTTAGCTAGAATATTTTTTGTTTTGTGTGTGTGGTGTTACAAATTAAAACAATTTCCATAAAACATGAATTTTATGAACAAAGGGAATGTACCAGGCTCCAGATATCTTCCTCCATAAACAATGGAAGGCTTCCAGACTAGAACTAAAGTGCACATTTTAAAAGAAAACACACAGCTGTGGAAAATGTATTTTAAAGATTGATTGGTTGTAATTTTTCTAAACAACAACCTAAAATAAATAAACTATAAACCAGTTAATCTCAAACAGTAACCTTTGGTCCTTTGACAACACCTTCAGCTCCAATAATTTCACCAGGGGGACCACGAGGTCCTTCAGGTCCTGTAAGCCCTCGTTCTCCACGTTCACCTTTATCACCCTATAGAAACAGAGTGAGGTTAAAAAATATAATAAACAAATAAAACATTTAACTGCTTTATGATGTTAATATACAATTAAACATGCAAAAAGTATAGTCCATTTCATTTATAAAATGAAGATATCAAATTTTAGACATACAATTCAGTGTTGTTTATATATACTTCATGACCTTTACACATTTATTTACAAAAATATACTAACATCAAAACAAATAACACCTGGGCTAAAACTAAGAATAGCAAAATGTTATATCTTCTCAACATTCTTGTTATTTGGTTATGGAAGACCCCAGTATCACTGCAAACAAATTAAAATCCATAATTGCTCAACCGCCCGTGCCAGCGTAATCATCTGAATTAATATCTCATTTCCCAAGCAAAGAAATGTAACTGTAGTCCCCATCATAGCAGTCTCAGCACACGCCAAACGACATAAGGCGAAACCAACATTCCTGTATGGTGCAGAAACACAGACATTAAACAAGAAAACAGAACAGAAAATTGAAGCCTTTGAAATGTGGATTTATAGAAGAATAAGAAGAATTGGATGGAATGAAAAGAGAACAAATGATGATGTCTTAATAAAACTAATAAGATGATGATGTCTTAATACAACTAATAGACTATAGGCGGCAGACAACTAAAACAGAACATCAACATAACTATAGAAGGCAGACAACTAAAACAAGTAAAGGAATTTAAATACCTGGGAAGTCTAGTGACACACGACAATTCACAAACAGCAGAAATAGACTTGAGATGCATCAAAGCTTGTCAAATCATTGAACAGCTATCACCACTATTGTCCAACAAGGAAATAACTCTATAGGCAAAACGAGAACTGTACAATACAATGTCCATACCAATGTTGTGCTATCAATGCCAGTACTGGACTCTAGATGCGAGAACAATAAGAAAGATAGCCACTATCAAGATAAAATGTATTAAATGAATGACAGGAAACAGCCTGAGAGATAGGAACAGAAAAACTGAGAATAAGCTAGGAATAGTTCCTGCCATAGAATATATAACAAAACAACAGATAAAATGGTTTGGCCATGTGATAAGGCAGAAAGATCAAAACACAACACAACGAGCCTTCAATAAAAGCTCAGAGATCACAAGATATCCAAGGGCCAACCATGAAAAAGATGGATTGATGGAATATTAGAAACACTAGGAAACAACAGCACAGAGGCTAACAGAAAAGCAAAAGACTTTAAATTATATCTCCCCTTGATGCTGAGGGGCAAATGAGGAAGGAAAGAAGAAAAAGATCTTTCTAATAATTTAGCTGCTAATTACAATTTTATGTTTATTTTACATTCAATACTATTTATGTTGCTCTTACCATTTATGCCAATAAATGCATTTTATGTATTCATTACCATTTTAAACAGTGCACTATTAATAAAAATAAGTGTGGTCTATACCATTAAATACCATTTTGATTGTTTGTACCGCTATAACACAGTTTTATGCCAATCAGGACCAAATATATTATTGTTTATGGGACTCTTTTCTATTATTCTTTTCTCATGTGCTTTGAATCATTGTGGGGAAGCTGCATATTTCTATGTTAGCTCATGTCACTGCAAGATGTCTATAAAGCCAGAACACTGTAGGTGTGTAATGGTAATTAATTTGGTTCTATTCTAATTAGGTAACTGATTCCCCTTTATTTTTTTGTACTTCTTTATGTTTGATGAAGATATAGTTCTAGCAATTTGTAAAATGTTATATATTTTTTCAGACCATATTTTCTGACAGTATTAAATCAGGCCACCATACACAGAAAAACTCTGGTACTGATATTCAGAGGCAGGGTGAACCACAAAGCCATGTCAGACCAGAGAAAGAAACTTGCTACCTTTGGGAATATGAACCTTTGGACCGTCATGATCAGTAAATGAGCGCCCACCATACCTTAATCTTTGACACACGTAACAATTTTGACACAGGGAACAAAGAAACAAACAAGAATATATTTCTTACCATTTGTTGTTCTGCTGCGTTTTGAGTCTAGGTGTTTCAGTCATGTACACAGTTGACATGCTGTTATATTAGTTGTCTGACACCTTGTACTGGACATCAATCAAGTTCCTTCCCCTTCTAAATCTCAAATAGATTTATTGAACTGGACTTCCATGACTGGTCTTGATATTTAACCTAGTATTTTTGTGTACATTTTCCCATCATGACTTGGTAGTGATATACATGTTCATGTCACATTATCTATCTATCAACCTTTCGAGCTGTAACCAACCCATAAGGCCTAGACTCAGCTACTCTTTCACTGTTTTGAAAATTATTCTTTCTAGCAGTTTCAATTCAAGCAAAGATCTGTTATCAAATCTTGCCATTTGTCACTGTTCTGTGCAAGCATCTCAATCTCATTGAGGGAGCCAATTCCTGCTGCCTTTGCTCATTAACAAGGGTGTTATTATGATAGTGTCTTGTTAGACCTCTCTCTTTTTTTCTTTGAGCTCCGTCCCGCCAAGTGGCGTATAGGGAATATGGTGCTAGTGACCATAAATTTTACAGACCTTCAGCACATGATTTTTGGAGTAATGTGGTCAGTATTATGGCTGTGCCGCTGTACTTTCTCAGAAAAAAAAATCCGGCACCCATTTAAGGCTGGGTGAACCCGGAAACTGTTGGTTGTGGTTGAACCCTTCCTCTTGTCCTTTGTAGCCCAATTCATTAACCACTGAGCTATCGCGGCTCCCTTGTTAGACCTTTGATCAATGGTTTTTTGACAAGCAGGAAAAAAAAACAATTCTCCATCTTGGATTGACATTGGAAAGTCGCATTATATTTCATTGCTATTCTTTTCACAAATTGTTTCTATTCAAGCTTTTGCCAGTCTTCTGTGGACATTTCTTTTAGTCCATAATATCATAAATGCCATCAGCTCCAGTATCCTCAAAGATTTTTCTCGAAGCTTTTGCTATTCCACTCCAGTGTTACCTTCAGAAAAAAATTGTCATGGGGTGGAGGGGGGAAGGGGGCATTTAAAGGAAAAGAAGATTAAAGCATTAAATAATATTCTTCTAAAAAAATCTTCATGCAGTGATGCAGTGAACTATTCCCTAGCTGAGTTGGGATTTTTATAATTTTCTGTCTGGGGGTATTTTCTAAATTCCAGAAAAGTTTTACCAAGAAACCCTGTTCAACTCAACTCATAATCATTGCTCAATAAAAATATAATCCTAATAATAGATGACAATTTACCCTATCTCCAGATAATCCTGGTTCACCCGCAGCTCCAGAAACTCCCTGTGGTCCAGTGCTGCCTTTCACACCAGGCAAGCCTGTTAAACCTGGCTCTCCTTTCTGTCCAGGTAGATTCTGCAACAAATAATGATTAAGGATACTAAACTCATGTAGACAAATATAGAAGATGACACAGACACATGTGGCTGGTTAAAAGATGAGACATGTAGGTCTCCTATAGAAGATGACACAGACACATGTGGCTGGTTAAAAGATGAGACATGTAGGTCTCCTATAGAAGATGACACAGACACATGTGGCTGGTTAAAAGATGAGACATGTAGGTCTCCTATAGAAGACACTAGAGGACAACAATCAGGAAGTAATGAAAATGAAAATGTCTAATATTTAACTCTTTCTGCACTGAAGCTTTTTATCGACGCAACGGAAGAGATTTCAGAGACAAAATTTTTCATCGCTTTAAGAATCAATCTACATATTTATATTTATCTAACATATTATATATGAATTATTAGATAATTGAGCAAGGTATTCGATTTCACCAATATTAAGATGATACAAGACTTGTAAAAAGAATATGGTTTGAAGGTGTTCACACTAATCAAATTGAATGTGGCGCACTATGTGGCGAAACGTACGATGCCAAAATCGGCATGGCGCACAGTGTGGTGAAACATACAGAATGAGTTAATGAGAAACCTTATTCTTCATACCTGTCGATACATTAGAATAAAATAAAGAAAGAGAAAATGAAAGAAAGAAGAAAGAAAAAAAAGAAAAAAGAAATTGCCATCAACACATTTTTGTGTAATTTGTAAATATTATGACAGCGTCGTCTTTCTATTCCAGGATAATCTGGTATTCATTTAAGGCTAAGTGAATCTAGAAGATGTTGATCACCAGTCTCTTGTCCTCAATAGTGTAGTACACTAACCAATGCTCAATTGTGGCTTTCTGGTTAGAGTTCAGTTTTATTATTATCTGAAGAGACCATTTTAGTGGGAGACCACAGAGAGACCATTTAAAAAAAAAAAAGTAAAGTACCCCCGTCACGCCAAGTGGCATACAGGGAATATGGTGTTAGTGACCATAAAGTTTAAAGACCTTCAGCACATGATTTTTGGGGCAATGTGGTAGGTATTACGCCAGTGCCGCTTTACTTTCCAGAAAAAAATCTGGTACCCATTAAAGGCTGGATGAACCGGAAGCCGTCTGTTGATATTGAACCCTACCTCTTGTCCTTTGTAGTCCAGTTCACTAACCACTGAGCTATCGCGGCTCCCACAGAGAGACTATTAATCAATTAATAATGTAAATTTATTGTATAATAATTCAAATTTACATGTTTTACCGTCAGTTAATCCCTTTAATCCTTAATTACGTCACTTATCCGTGAATCACATTTTACGACATCTTCATAAAATTTATGAACCTTAAATGTGACATTTGAAGTTCCAAAAATAATATTTTCTTTGAATTTTTGCTACACAGCTGTGTGTTTACACTGGGAGAGACATGAGAATTAGATGCAGTACTTATTTCCTGGCTTATGTTTGATTTATGGCCTGAAATTCAAATTCATGGTGCTGTGGCTCTCTGAGGTGTTATGTTGTTGATTTATACGTCGGCTGTCAGTCCATTGTTTGAGTTATATGTTTGTCTTCCTCTTAGCGCCGTTCGTTGTGTATCCCGTTTTACAAAGATTTGTTTGATGACTCGCTGACAGCCAAAGAGATTTTCCAAGTCATTAGAAAAAAAAGAGAAAAATTCTTAATTTCTTGAAAATTGATGAAATTAATATTAAAAAAAAAAAAACAGCTGCGTTCTTACGACACTATTGCAAATTTTATGAAGAGCACATTGTGTTAAAAAAAAAAATCCAACAACAATGGAAATGAATCAAACACTCAGGGGTCACCAGAACCAATAATTGGGGGGGGGGGGGGGGGGGAATATTTGCTTGTAGCAAACTGTTGTATTCCATAAAAATGTTTTTCAGTTCATAAATTTTACAAAGGTGTATCTCAGGTTTAACAGAAACAAAAATTCGAGAAAACTGCCCCTAACAGTGAAATTATTTTGAGAAAAAAAAAAATTAAAGCCATAATTCTAATTAATATTTCTAGAATTATTATATGAATTATGTGTTATTTTGCTTTTTTTTTGCGTTTCCTAACTATAAACATTAAATTTTTAAAAACCAATTTACACAGATTAATTTATTAGAAAACTGATTTTCTTTAAAAGTGTCTTTGTTGTCATGGTCTAAGCACAGTCTAGAAATATATATATATATAATACAGTAATAATGTTCATCTACTTACGTTAACATCACTAATTAAATGAAATATTATGACTTTACTAATGTGTTTCTTTATAAATAAACCATATTTCTTTGTCAAGCAAATTTTACTTACTGACCCAATTACTTTCAAAACTAGGCTAAAGAGGTAGCCTAGGCATTGTTTTCTCACATGAGACCTACTTTAATTCCCATAATTCACTGTGTGGAAATTACATTAAACTGATGATTTGTGTATGTGTTCAGGTTGCCTGGATTAAACTTGGCTACACGATTTAGTAAAGACTTTAAATGCCCGATCTATTTTGGCTCCACCAGAAAAGAAATAATAGAAGGGAAAGAGTGACTAGGTTACTATAATGGATACTCAGAATTGTTCACAATTGGGACACAAAAGTGCTGGCTGGAAACACAAAAGTGCTGGCTGGAAACCTAATGTATTCTGCCCCTTCAGCTAAAGTTGTAAAGAAAGGCTTCTACTACACATGGAAAAGGAACAATAAGTAGAGAGAAAAAGTACTAAAAATACAGCAAATACTGCATCTCTTGTAACTATCTATTGTCCTTTTGAGCCAAAGATGGCACATAGGGCAGAATGTCTAGACTCTTGTGTCTGATTAATTTTTAACTGTTAGACCTTGGACAGGACCTGCATTGTGTCTCACTACATGGCTCAGTTCAGGGCGAGATGCTCAAACTTGGTAAGGGAGTTGATGACTGCTGCTGTTGCCTCACACTTTAATGTTCTTTTTAGTGTTTCTCTAGGTTGGCCTGTTTTTCTTTTAACTTCTGGTTCCAATTTGAAGGCCTGCTTAGAACGTGTATGCATTCCTATGTTTAATTATGACTAAATGAAGCCAATACAGCAACTACTATCTCTTACCTTCAACACAACAACCACCATTGTTACTGTGACCAATTCCAGATTGAATTATTGGACATGATTTTTTTTAAAGATTTGTTTAAACTGAATTCTTAGAAATTAACTGTGTTAAAAATATTTTAAAGATTGTGCTCTCAGAAATTATTTTTCCAAAAGAACTCTCAAAATTTATTTTCTTTTCCTTCCATCTTTCAACTCTCTGTTGAGCAAAGGTCTTCAACAAACACTTTCTAAATACCATCTGTCTTCTCCTAGTTTATTTTGGCCAGACCCATTGTCTCCTCCCTTGAGAATTAACAAAAAAAGGACTGTTATATAAAACTCTCAGTCTGCATCCACAGTGTTAGTCCTACCCAGCACCATTGTCTTTGTCACATCTCATTGTCTTCAGGTATTTGTCTTGTACTTTTCCATCGTTCTAAGTCAGTAATTGTGTCCTGCCATCTCCATCCTTTTATTTTGTGCAGGCACGTTAGTGAATTTTTTGTGACTTATTTCTTTTACAGTACAGGGTAGACATTCCCTTGCCCAACCCTACGTAGTCACCTCTTACAACATGCCTGGCTGGGTACAGTGCCACCATTCATTGCTCCCCTTTGGGCTCCAGCAGTGCACACGCAAATTCTCCAGATTAGATTCTAAAAAATGATTTATCTGAAAGAACTTTTTATATTGGATCTGTAAGAAATAGCTTACTATTAACTCTTTCAGTACGGAAGGTTTTTAATCAATGAAATGGAAGAGATGCCAGACTCAAAATATGCCATGGTTTTAAATATCAAACTACATGCCTTATACTTATCTAACACATAACATATTACATATGAATGTTTCAATACTTGAACAAGGAATTAGAATATTAGATTTCACGAATACCAAAATGATACAAGATATGTATAAGAAATACAGTTAGATGACGGTTAACACAAATCAAATTGAGAGCAATGCACTCTGTGGCTAAACCTACGCAACTGAAATCAGCATGACGTTCACAGTGCATCGAAACGTATGGAAAGAGTTAAGACATTTTAAATTCATATTGGTAAAAAATAAATATACTTTATTAGAAACAATTTTCTAGATTAGACCTTTAAATGTGACTTGTAAAAAGGTTTGTAGATTTAATTATCATCATCATCAAGTACCGGGCCTAGTGGCGTAGGTGATCATGTCTCTCCACAACTTTCGATCTCGGCAGCTATTTATCATTTCTGTTGTTGACCTTCTGCCAAGCCATTCTGTTAAGCTGTCTCTTAAGCTGTAGATTTAATTTAAGAAAATGAATTTATTTATCTGGAATCCTTAGAAACAACTGAGACAAAAGCATTAGTTTAGATCCTTATAGACAAGTGAGACAAAAGCATTTGTTAGTTTAGATCCCTATAAACAATTGAGACAAAAGCATTAATTTAGATCCTTAGAAACAACTGAGACAAAAGAATGTGTTAGTTTAGATCCTTAGAATCAACTGAGACAAAAGCATTAGTTTAGATCCTTAGAAACAACTGAGACAAAAGAATGTGTTAGTTTAGATCCTTAGAAACAACTGAGACAAAAGAATGTGTTAGTTTAGATCCTTAGATACAACTGAGACAAAAGCATTAGTTTAGATCCTTAGAAACTCTGAGACAAAAGAATTTGTTAGTTTAGATCCTTATAAACAACTGAGACAAAATAATTTGTTAGTTTAGATCCTTTTAAATGTTTTACCTGACTTATGGTACCACCGTCAGAACTGGAAATTATCTGACCAGGTGGTCCAGGAGGTCCTTGTGGCCCAATATCACCTTTATCTCCCTTAGTGACATTAACAGGTGACACTGGTGCTGGAAGGCCGGGCTCCCCTTTCTCACCCTGGGAAATATCAGTTCAAAGAACACAATTACTTTACAAATTATAATATTTGTTGCTATTTAACTAGAGCTGCTGGGCTTAAGACTCTTTCATAGCTAAGTTTAAGAACCTCTGTGTACAATGAAGGGAGTCATGGTGGAGTAGAAGTTTGGTTTCAGTTTGGGGTTTATTTATTTGTTTGTTGAGTTGGATGTGTTCTGTTTCATTATGCTAAAGATGTTGATGTAATTTTCCTTGACACATGTAGTTCAATGTAGATGGACAGCTCTCTTTCTTATTATCCTAACTATAGAAACATGCACTTTATACATGCATTTTTTTGTATTCACATTCACACCTCATTTTGCCAAAATTGTTATAATTGCCTGAAATTTATATGTATAGAGAGAAAAGGCATCTCACAGCAGCAGACTGCCAGCGACCCATAGCTGGTGGCTTTTGCCAGGATAGGTGAACCAGACCCAGCCAGACTCCATCTCTTCACAGTGCCTCCAGAAACAGACTAACCTGTCTAGTCTGGCCAAGCAAGTAGGGATCGAAGAGGGAAGACAATCCAATACTCAAAAATAACATGCTGAAGTCAAATGTGTTGGGCTGAAAGGCGCAACTTTTTTTCATTGCCATTAGTATTCAGAAAACAGTACTTCTAAGTCAAGGAGACATCAAGTATGTATTAATCACTTTGAAAGATTGTCTATTTGGGTCAGTTCATAAATTCACATATCTTGGAACCACAATCATGTTAACAATTTCTCTTGATGAAGAAATAAACAGCCAAATTGGTAAGGCCACAACTTTCGGCAAACTCACAGAAAGGGCCTGGAACAACACTAAACTAACACTAAAGACCAAACTCTTGATATATCAGACCTGTGTGCTTAGCACAGTTATATGGATATGAAACCTGGATATCATACTCAAATCATGAAAAAAGACTAAATAACCTTCCACATGTGTCTTCGCAGAATAATGCACATCAAATGGCAGAACACAATAACCAACTTAACACTTCTGTAATGTTCTAAGACCCTAACAACCATGTCAATGCTCTGAAGCCAAAGGTTACGATGGCTGGGGCACATCGAGTGAATGGAAGAAAACTGCATTCCTAAGCAAATACTATATGGAGAACTAATACATGAAAAAAGACAAATCGATTGACCTAAACTATGATATAGGGATATTTGTAAATCATCTCTGAATGACTTCTCTATCTGTGATAATGACTGGGAACATCTGCCAAGTGATCGCACATCATGGAGAGCCTTTATAAAAAATGGCATAACTTAATTTAAGGCCGTACTATGGCAAAATATGGAAGAGAAAAGACTCATGAAAAAAGATAGAAAACCCTGTGGATTAGTGGGCCTGACATGCTCATTCTGTGGTCGAATGTTTTTGTGAAACATTGGTAGAATCAGCCACGAGAAAAGCTGTTCGACAAAAACAAAACCTAAAAAAATACATAATAGCCTCCACAAAACTGTCTGACAAGACAAAAAGGGCCATATATATATATATATATATATATATATATATATATATATATATATATATATATATATATATATATATATATATATATATATATATATATTATATATATATGCATATATATATGAGAGTAATATTGGTAATAAACTGCTAAATGCTCAATCATTTTACAACAGTGAAAATATTGTCATTAAAAACATGTCTGGGCGAAAGTGGCTGCAGAAAGAATTTACTATAAATGGTTTATCATGATTAGTAAACAAGAACTTTATGACTGAGCACGATTCTTTATTACTAAATTTACAGATTAGCAAAATTTAAATGGGCTCTCTTTTTATGTGGATCACCTGAAGTTAAAACATAACCTCCAGTTGTTCCAATAAAAAAAAATGGGTACATGATGTTTGGATAGGAAAAGGCTTCTAGTAAGAGAGCACTGAGCTGCACTCACCCAAAAGAAATACACATGAGAAATGATGGCCCTATACCAGTGGCAATAATTCTAGGTGATATCATTTCTTGGCCTTTATCACTACTTGTAAGAGCATTCTATTTATGAAAATTGAAAGGTTACTAAGAAGTGACCTCCAGTTCAGGAACATAAAGATGATACTAAACATTCTATCCATCTATCTATTGACCTTTCGAGCCGTAGCTGACCCATAGGGTGTAGACCAAGATACTCCTTCTCTTATCTAAATTTTTATTCTAGCAGTTTTCAATTCTTTTAAAGATATTTTATACTAAACATTACAATACATTTAATTGATTCTATCTATCTATCTATTGACCTTTCGAGCCGTAGCTGGCCCATAGGGTGTAGACCAAGATACTCCTTCTCTTATCTAAATTTTTATTCTAGCAGTTTTCAATTCTTTTAAAGATATTTTATACTAAACATTACAATACATTTAATTGATTCTATCTATCTATCTATTGACCTTTCGAGCCGTAGCTGGCCCATAGGGTGTAGACCAAGATACTCCTTCTCTTATCTAAATTTTTATTCTAGCAGTTTTCAATTCTTTTAAAGATATTTTATACTAAACATTACAATACATTTAATTGATTCTATCTATCTATCTATTGACCTTTCGAGCCGTAGCTGGCCCATAGGGTGTAGACCAAGATACTCCTTCTCTTATCTAAATTTTTATTCTAGCAGTTTTCAATTCTTTTAAAGATATTTTATACTAAACATTACAATACATTTAATTGATTCTATCTATCTATCTATTGACCTTTCGAGCCGTAGCTGGCCCATAGGGTGTAGACCAAGATACTCCTTCTCTTATCTAAATTTTTATTCTAGCAGTTTTCAATTCTTTTAAAGATATTTTATACTAAACATTACAATACATTTAATTGATTCTATCTATCTATCTATCTATTGACCTTTCGAGCCGTAGCCGGCCCATAGGGTGTAGACCAAGATACTCCTTCTCTTATCTAAATTTTTATTCTAGCAGTTTTCAATTCTTTTAAAGATATTTTATACTAAACATTACAATACATTTAATTGATTCTATCTATCTATCTATTGACCTTTCGAGCCATAGCCGGCCCATGGGGTGTAGACCAAGATACTCCTTCTCTTATCTAAATTTTTATTCTAGCAGTTTTCAATTCTTTTAAAGATATTTTATACTAAACATTACAATACATTTAATTGATTCTATCTATCTATCTATTGACCTTTCGAGCCATAGCTGGCCCATAGGGTGTAGACCAAGATACTCCTTCTCTTATCTAAATTTTTATTCTAGCAGTTTTCAATTCTTTTAAAGATATTTTATACTAAACATTACAATACATTTAATTGATTCTATCTATCTATCTATTGACCTTTCGAGCCGTAGCTGGCCCATAGGGTGTAGACCAAGATACTCCTTCTCTTATCTAAATTTTTATTCTAGCAGTTTTCAATTCTTTTAAAGATATTTTATACTAAACATTACAATACATTTAATTGATTCTATCTATCTATCTATCTATTGACCTTTCGAGCCATAGCCGGCCCATAGGGTGTAGACCAAGATACTCCTTCTCTTATCTAAATTTTTATTCTAGCAGTTTTCAATTCTTTTAAAGATATTTTATACTAAACATTACAATACATTTAATTGATTCTATCTATCTATCTATTGACCTTTCGAGCCGTAGCTGGCCCATAGGGTGTAGACCAAGATACTCCTTCTCTTATCTAAATTTTTATTCTAGCAGTTTTCAATTCTTTTAAAGATATTTTATACTAGACATTACAATACATTTAATTGATTATTTATAGTTTATAATCCCAATAATAACAAGAAGCACAAAATCTTACTGTCTCTCCCCTTGATCCTTTAGGGCCTGGTGACCCAGTGTCACCTACAGCTCCAGCTGGACCTGGGATACCAGCTGCTCCAGACAGCCCTTGCACACCAGGATTACCTGGCTGTCCATCAAGTCCCTAAGAGACACAAACATAACGTTAACATTGCTAATTGAATCCATAATCAAGGTTAACATGTTTTAGAGCTCAAGTCTTTTTTGACTATTGCCCCCCAAAAAAAAACCATTTTTAATAAAAACTGAAGTAAGCCAAAATAAAAACATGGAAATATTTCAGCAATTTTTAGAGAAGTATAACACAATTACAAACTATTTTGACATTAAAAAATGTCCTTATCAAGAACAGGAAAATGAAAATACCAGCCAGGACTTTTTGTTGTAGCTTTTCATATCATATCCATTGCAACAATTTTGTCTGCATTGTGGATTTGTTCAATTAAGTGAAAGAGAGAGAGAATGGGTAAGTGAGTGAAAGACAGTAAGAGAGAGAGAAGGAGATTATGTGAATGAAAGAGAGTGAGAGAATGTGTGAGTGTGACACTTTTTATGAGAAGAAATTAAATACAGAGCAATAAAGGAAGCATACAAGGATAAAGAGACTATCTTTTGTGATGGAGGGTAAAAATACTGGACAGACTGAATTATGGTATGACTGAGGGTCACCAGCAGAATTCAGACATAAAAGTGGATAATAGAACATTAAAAGAAATGATCACATTCATCAGCCAGTGTAGTACATACAGAAAAAGTCAAGCAATTATGCATTCTATCATCTAACAAAAGTAAAATACATCAGACAACCAAAAGCTAATGTTCTATATTCTGAAGAGCTAAAAATCAATTCACAAAGAGATTTTGAATACTTCATCAAATAAGTAGCAATACCATTTCTCCTTTAATTCCTGCTGGACCAGGTAGACCTGGCTCTCCACGAGGACCAGGTTCACCTACTGGACCTCTAAGACCTGCAACACCCTGTGGGCCCTGTGGACCTTGTGGACCAATTGGTCCTGGCAGTCCCACACAATCCTGAAATATATCAAATTAGTTTTTTGAAGTATAATTTCTGAGATGGAGACCGATTATAATGCAGAAATATGTATGTGGACATAATATTTAGGAAGATTTTTCCATCCTCCATTAAAAAAATATATATATATAATATATATATATATAGACCAGTGATGAGATATAAGGATGTTTGCAGGGCTTCCTTGAGGGAATTTGCTATAAGTGAAAGAAACTGGGAAAATGTGGCTGCAGTTCATAGCACATGGAGAGCAAACATAAAAAATGGCACAGCAACTTTCAAGACAGTGCTGATGTCAAATTCAGAAGACAAAAGGCACAAGAGAAAGGAGACAAGGCCAGGTACTGCGGATACACCTTGCTAGTTCTGTGAATGGGTCTGTCTGTCCAGGATTGGCAAATTCAGCCACGAGAAAAGCTGTTCAGTAAAGCAGCACCCAGTATGAGACACTAATGCTTTACCAAACTACTGACTTATCATGATTGCTTGCTACCAACCGTCTGTCAAGATGCCAAATGCCATATATATATATATATATATATATATATATATATATATATATATATATATATATATATATATATATCATCATCATCATCATGTACCCTGCCAGTTGGCGTAGGCGATCATGTCCCTCCACAATCTTCTATCTACAGTGCATCGTATCAGTTCTGTTGTCGACTGTTTTCCATGCCATGACACCAAGCTATCCAGTATTTTCTCTCTTTGTCGTCCGCGATCTCTCTTTCCTTTTATTTTGCCAGTTGTAACCAAGTATTCCAACTTTCCTCTTCTCATGATGTGCCCGAAAAATGTTGATTGCTTCTTTCTGATGTTTTTTAAATATATATATATAGGCCTATATGGTAAAAAAAGTAGAGTATCCCCGTCACGCCAAGTGGCGTATAGGGAATATGGTGTTAGTGACCAGAAATTTTACAGACCTTCGGCACATGATTTTTTGGGTAGTGTGGTCAGTATTACACCCATGCTGCTTTACTTTCCCAGAAAAAAATCCTGTAGCCATTAAAGGCTGGGTGAACCGGAAGCTGTCGGTTGGGATCGAACCCTACCTCTTGTCCTTTGTAGTCCAGTTCACTAACCACTGAGCTATTGCGGCTCCCATATATATATATATATATATATATTATAATGCAAACATCCTCTCTACTTAAAATTATTAATATTCAGAACAAGTACAGTGTTAAGGATAATTGGAAAATGCCAGGATATGCAGCACATATTTAGCAGATTTAAACTGTCTAGGAATACAATTTCATTAGTATGGTAAAATATTTTTAAAAAAAAGTGAATTTAATACACTTCTATATGGATCAGAAACTTGGACTACCTATGCAGAGCAGGAGAAAATCTGAAACAGTTTTCATGTGCATTGCCATCACAAAATAATGAACAACAAATGGCAGGACAAAGTAACCAACTCCATTGTCTTTCAACAAGTCAAACTCCAATCCATTATGGCAACACTTAAGAGTCAGATATTTAGGTAGCTGTGTTATGTGAGAGGAATAATAAACAATCATAATCCCAAACAATTATTGTATGGCAAACTGAGGGATGGAAAGAGACCAAAGGGCAGAGCCAGTGCTGAAATATAAGGATGTTTTTAAGGCTTCCTTGAGTGAATTTTCTATCAGCGAGAGAAACTTGGAAAATGTGGCATCAGATCATAGCACATGGAGAACAAAAATAAAAAGGCACAGTAATATTCCAGGAAGCATTGATATCAAATTCAGAAGACAAAAGGTGAAGGAGAAAGAAGAAGAGGCCAAGGACCATACATGTATCTTGTTCATTCTGCGGTCGAAATCTGTTTATCCAATATTGGCAAATTCAGCCACGAGAGAAGCTGTTCAGCAAAGCAGCATCAAGCATAAGACACTAATATTTTACCCAACTACCGACTAATCATGACTACTAGCTATCAATAGACTGTGAAGATGCCAGAGGCCATATTAATATAAAATAAACCTAAATGCAGTAACATAAACCAAATATTGGAGCAGCTAGCTGGTTGGAGCTATGACTCAAAACCATGCAAAGAAACATCTTATACAAAGTATTTTCATTCTACCTTATCTTATCAGTGTCAAGCAGTCACTCACAAGTCAGGAGTGAAAGTTCTTTACATACAGCGACAGCAAATAAAATGGTTTACCTAGTTGGAGAGGTTAACTTGAGATTACATACCAAATATGATAAAAAGGGGAAGGGTAGAGTACTCAAGGCAGACCCAAAATAAGATATAGTAACATCATCAAGGAAACTCAAAACATGACTGTCAGATGATGTCTATATTTGTTAAATACTGAGACTAAGATTTTGTGCTATCAATAAGACAGACTAATCTAAATAAATGTTTTCTTAAAAAAATTGAGACATTATTCTTTTAGTTTAATGGGTATGGTCAGACAGGTTTGAAACTAAAAATTAGCTACAGAAATTGTCAGAGAATTAACAATTAATGTTCAGCAAAATATATGCCGTTACAGTCTAAGAGAAGGAATTTTAGAAAAATAAACACTCCTACAGAAATTGTTAAATGTGTTTATAGTTTTAATAAAAACACAACACATTCATACTTATTTCTCTGATTCTAAAAAACATAATTATACAAACAAAATCATGATCTTGAGCTAAATTGATGTCTACTACAACAAAAGCTCGTTTAAATGTATACATTTCATCCTTCCTCTTTCTTTCTTCACGTCTTCTTATTCAAGTGTTGAGGAAGATGCAAAGTTCTGGTTCTTGCCCTTTTGGCTGCTTCATTCATTGTCAATTTATGTTGTCATAACACTACTTTGATGCTGTCTGCCCATCTTACTCTGGGTCTTGTTCTTCTCATCTTTAAAATATACTTTTTATGGTAAGGAATTGAATTCTTTCTAGATGGGCAAACTAGTTTATTAGTTGTCTCTGTATGTAGCTTAGGATTGGTTCAGTGCCTACTCTTTCTCTTATAATATCATTTCCTGTTCTGGTCACTACAAGCACTTTTCTTAGACATCTTATCTTTATGGTGACAAGCTTTCTTTCATCCTTAGTTGTAAGTGACCATGTAGCTCAATGTTGAAATAAATATACTTGGTATAAGATGTTTTTTGGTGGTAATAGCTATTGCTTTGTGTTGAAGTATAGGGGATAGCTGTGCCAATATTTAGTTTGCCTTGTTGCATTGTATTTACGTACATTTCATTACAAAAACTTAAACTGGCCCTTTGCAGCTCCTGGCAAATCACGAAGGTGACTAGTGAAATTGTCTGCAAAAGTGTCCAGATATTGTATTTCTCCTATGGCTGCACAATATACAAAACATTCAAGAGTGACAAAATCATCATCATCACCATGTACCATGCCAGTTGGTGTAGGTGAACATCCCTCTCCACATCTTTCAAGCATGTCACGTGATCTTTTATTATGTAATTAATAAGAATATTATGTCATCAAGAATAACAAACTTACATAAAATCTTGTAGCACGAACAAAAAAACTTACAAAAAATCTTGTAACTAGAAATAACAAATTCATATAAAATCTCTTAACATGAACAACAAACTTACATTAAAAATCTCATAATAAGAACAACAAACTAACATTAAAAATCTCATAATAATAACAACAAACCTACATAAAAATCTTGCAATAAGAACAACAAACTTATGTAAAAATCTTGCAATAAGAACAACAAACTTACATAAAAATCTCATAATAAGAACAACAAACTTACAGAAATTTCCCCACTACCCTCACACTCAATTGGAAAGGGTGACCCAGTCCCAGAGCCAGCTGGACCTGGTGGTCCCGGAGGTCCAGGTGGTCCAACAGCTCCTTGGACACCAGGTAACCCATCAATGCCATCACGACCTGGCAGACCCCTCTCACCATCTACACCTTGTAGACCTTGTGGGCCTTGCTCTCCCTGAAAAATAAAACAAAAATTTTGGTAAAGTTCTAGTATAAATTATTTTAGCAAAAGAAGGACTTCCATTAGTTGACATCACAACAAAACTAAAGTGGATCAAATATCGAGTTGAAGGTCACAAATTAGATCTCTTCTCAATTCAGTTGCTATTATATTTTTAATTAATTATCATGGACATTTAGTTGATGTAACTTTGTATGCTCCAGTATGCTTCCCAGATGAAATATGCCTTAATTATAAATGAGTGCTAATTAATTTGTGATCATTAAGACAAGCATCATCATCATCATCAAGTGCCATCTCCGCAACGAAGGTTGGCTACCATGGATCGTTTTTTCCTTTCCAATATTACTTTTAGTAGGCTATTATGTCTTTTAACGTGTCCCAAAAATTTCATTTGTCTTGTCTTAATTGTATTTAGTAGTTCTCTTTTTATTTTTAGTTGTTTTAAAACTTCATCTTTGTGTTTTTTTCTTTCCATCCAATTCTACCTATTCTTCTGTAAATCCACATTTCAAAGGCTTCAATTTTCTGTTCTGTTTTCTTGTGTAATGTCCATGTTTCTCCACAATACAGGAATATTGAGAAGATGTAACATTTTGCTATTCTCATGCATACATGCATGCTTAGAGCAAATATCAGTGGTAATGTACAACACTAACAGAGAGTCACTATTTCTAAGCCACAAATCTTTTGTATAAATTGGAGTCAGTTTTCTTGAAATATTACCATTATCTTTCTCTTTAATTATCTGAATTTTTTTTTTGGTTCATTGTTTGTTGGTGCTTGCTCAAAGATAACTTCCTTTACTCGCTTGTCCTTAGAATGACTTGAAAGTTGCATTGTGAAGTGGTTTACAGCAAGCTTATTAGTTGCATTGCTACCCATCTAACTGCGAGGCAACACATTATGGATTTCAGGTAAGCTTTCCCTTTTTGATCATCTCCACTTGCCTGAGCGAATCAATTCAAAGGAAGAGGTATGTTTACAGCACTCAGAAAAAAATGACAAATAATCAACAACAGAAAAAAAAACAAAGAACAATATATGGTCAAAGCAGGATCGAACCCATACTCTGGGTCACCTCGTAAGTTTCCCTCTATAATAATATTCATTTATTATTATTTGGGAGCCGCGGTTGCTCAGTGGTTAGTGAACTGCACTACAAAGGAAAGAGGTAGGGTTCGATTCCAATCGATCGCTTCCGGGTTCACCCAGCCTTTAATGGGTACCAGATTTTTTTTTTGGGAAAGTAAAGCGGCACAGGCGTAATACCGACCATATTACCCCAAAAATCATGTGCCGAAGGTCTGTAAAATTTATGGTCACTAACACCATATTCCCTATACACCACTTGGCATGATAGGGGTACTTTACTTTTTTTTAATTAATATTTGTCTCCACTTACCTGACCAGGCTAAGTAGTTTATTTTATTAATATGGGGAGATGGAATGGGATCTTGATAAGCTTTGAATCATTAATCTTGATGCTAGCAATCATTTATGAGCTCATTTATGAAAGTGTGTACTTGCCTGGTGTTTTTTTTTCTCTTGCCAGGCACAACTGTAGATAATAAAAGACTTGTCAAATATCAGTTTAGTTTAGTCAAGAGATCATCTTCATTGCACAGCGGACAACACCACAGTGCTAAGTCCCCTCCTTGGCATGTTGCCCAGTATGAAGCATTTCTGTCACACATTAGAGAATATACTGAAGATGGCTTCAGCTCAGATGTATGAACTCAGTAGCACAGGCAAAAACATCGACTTACTTTTCAAATGTACCAGGAAATAACATGGTTCAATAAGTATATTAAAATTAGCCAAAACTCACAGCCTCTCCCTTTGCACCAGGCAGTCCTGTAGGTCCAATCTCGCCTTTCGACCCAGGTACACCCTGCAAAGTAAAAAAAATAGAAGTGAGTTTTTGTTATATTAAACATTCTTGGCAAAATTATCTCCAAGATAAATGACAATATCATAACATACATAACAGTACACAGAAAATGTTTACATAAGAGATATACATTGTCAACTTAAGCAATATTTACCTAAAACATTTTACATATAAACTTCACATGCACCAATTTGGCACATTAATTTATTTTTACAAACCATTAAGAATTTAAGTTATTGATTTATTTGTGGGTTATCATCACTGGACTCGAATATGTCCACACAAGCTCAAATCACCTCCTCAGCATGCCACACAGTGTCCAGGACTGAGTACTCCCAGCTCTGTGTTGGTTGATAAGTCCTCTTATGCACCCATTAAGCCTCACATTTCTTGATGTGGGGGGCTGCTTGGTCTCAAGGCAACATGCCTGCTTTGAGACAGAGAGGTTGTAAATTCAAATCCTGGCTGTACCACTAAGGATTTTTATTTGTGATTTCTCTTTGCAGCAAACACCCCTGGTCTCAGCAGCGAGGCCCAGCTTGAAACATCAATTACTCATCAATGGAAAATATATGAGTGCTTTCGAAGTCTGAGTTATCTGCTTAAAAAGCGAGGGACCTCTGTGCACACAGTTGCCAAGGAAAAACAGATTAACACACAAAATTCAGTTCCCAGGGACTTTGTCAGAGGTGAAAGCTGGCAAACGCAAAAAAACATTTCTGGATGTACCTATCTTAACTGCCATCTCCTTCATCTGAAAAAGTGACATGGACTCATAGTTATCAAAGTCTTATCCCCTTCCCACATCTCAGAGGGTATTAATGACATCCACCGGAGCCATTGGTTCACCATCTATGATAACAGCACAACTAGCCAGCCTGTCCGCTCTTTCATTTCCTTGTACTCCTGCATGTCCAAGGATATAAACAAAGGTGACTTTGCATGTCGTTGACTTCTGTAATGATTCAACCCACAGACTGTGTAAATTACCTGCCTCCACTTTTCTTATCATGCCCACTAAATCACTAAGTATACAGGCATGGATGTAATGCTATGGCTCCAGCTAGATGAATGTATTAGTCACTGCCATCACCATTATTGTCAAGCTACTCATGGTCATAATGTACACTCCACTGCCTTCTTTGACTGTCCTGCCTGCAGAATGTGCTGTAAATGCCCATGTGCTCCTTTGGTGTTGTATTAGAGATCCGTCTATATAGTTGACTATATTTTCTTCATCAGCATTGTCCCAGATGAAGGCATTGACCTCCACTACAACCATGATTGGATTTTGCTCTCTGCACTTCCTATCAAGTATAACAGTAGCCTACACAAGAATGTGTTCCTCAACAAATGTGATCCAACTTTAAACACACATCCCCCCCCCCCCAATAAAAAATAAATAAATAAAATAAAACTTTTTTCTCTATTATTCTCACTTCTGATTGTGTCTTTTCTTGTCACATTCAGTACTTTTCTTAAGTATTTCAATTCCATTGAGATGATTATTCCTTTTCTTTGGCTGTTAATGTCCAAGTTTGACATTGGTAGAAGAGTGTTGGGAGGAACACTCTCTTTCTATATTGTTATGTAATATTGTAGCCAATTGTCCAATCACCTGGTCTGCTTTGAAACATAGGATGTCAATCTCTTTTGGGATATTTCCATTTCATATGATACTTTATAAATATTTGAAATCCATCACTTGCTTTAATTTTGTGTTCTTGATGTAGATTTGTGCTTCCATTTATACTCTAACAACAGTCATGGCAAGACATAGGACAACAGACAAGAAAATCACTGGAGTCTGTAGGAATGTGGTTTTACAGAAGAATGTTAAGAATATCATGGACAACTAAGAAGAGTAATGAAAACATTCTGAAAGAGGCCAAAGCAAAAATAGAACTAATTTCCAATATTAGAAAGAAACAATCATCATTTTTTGGCCATGTAATGAGAAGAAACAGCTGGAATATATTGTAAAAACTGGGAAAATTGAGGGACGAAGAGATAGAGGGAAGCAAAGAGAAAAGATAATAGACAGCTTAAGAGAATGGCTTGGCAGAAGGTCAACAACAGAAATGATAAATAACCGTCGAGATAAAAAGTTGTGGAGAGACATTAACACCTACATCAGCAGGTTGGTACTTGATGATGATGACAGTCATGGCCAGCTGAGGTCAAAATAGCATTTCAGAAAATGAAAAATATCTTATGCAACAAATCTATGTCAATAGTGAGAAAATGAGAAAGAGAGTTCATCGATATATAGAACCAGTTCTGACCTATGGAAGCGAATCATGGACAGTGGACAAACAAATGAAAAAACGATTAGAGGCCACAGAGATGGGATTTATTAGAAGAATGTTGAAAGTTCCCTGGACAGCTAAAAAGACTATTGAAGAAATTCTCAAAGAGGCCAACACAAAAAGGGAACTCCTAAAAAACATCAGAAAGAAACAATCAACATTTTTCGGGCACAACATGAGAAGAGGAAAGCTGGAATACTTGGTTACAACTGGCAAAATAAAAGGAAAGAGAGATCACGGGCAACAGAGAAAGAAAATACTGGACAGCTTGGTGTCATGGCATGGAAAACAGTCAACAACAGAACTGATACGATGCACTGTAGATAGAAGATGTGAAAGGACATGATCACCTACGCCAACCGGTATGGCACATGATGATGACAGTCATGATTTCTATCAGGTGTCTGCTAATTTTTATTTTATAATTTTTAATAAAATCTTTAAAATGTCATTTTACTTCATTATCTTTCATTGTTATTATTGCTTGGTCGCTGGACAAAAAGGAGCTCTGAGAGGTTGTTATTTTTATTTGCATCAGTTGTTTTACACACATGAAATGTAGTCTTAGGTTGAAAATGAAGTATACATATCAAAAGTGAGAGTACTATATATATATATATAAAATATTGTGAGTTAAACTTTCCATAATTTTTAACATTTACATGCATTTCAAATAACAAACTTAATTTGTTGCATTTATTTTAATGTTTCATTTCAAACAAATTATATTTTATAAGATGGTCATCACTTCCCACTCATTGCTAATTAGGCTTACATTCTTATTTTTTTATTTTTACTACTATCAGGTACTCATGTGAATACATTAATGAGATAGTAGCACTGGCATATCAGTCATTGATTGTTTTATATTTCATTAAAAAAACAAACCCATTTATATAAATATTTCATAATTATAATCTTCTAAAACATCAAAATAGCATAAAAAATCAATAACAAAAAAATACAATAATAAAAACATTTTTTTTAAATACATGTGGTCAGAGACAATATGACCTCTCAAAGACTGAAGAAGGAAAGCAAACCCCATCCCTAAAAAAATGTAATGAGGAAGTTTGATGTGTTGGGTCAAAGAAGCAAATTGTACAGCCTCACAGAAACTAACACAATGCGAAAAAAAAAACCCATCTCAAGGTGAGTGAAGTATCAGAAACAACATAAACTTACAAAAACCATCAAGACATAAACATGAAAACCAACAAATTTTCTTTTCTATACAACTCAACAACAGAAACATAACAACCAAAAGTTTAACTAAAAAACAAGACACAAGAAGACCATATTGACTAATTATCAATGAATATTTATATGCTTATCACCAATGAAAAATAATCTACTTACTTTTCTGCTGAAGCAAGAATAAAAGAAACAATTCTTTAACAGCAAAGTAAAGAAAATGAAGTAAATATGTATAGATTTTTAAATCAAATTCTGAAACTTAAATAATTAAATGTAAATTCTTAAAAAATAACAAATTGCAAAAGGAATGCAATGTTTCACAAGAAATATTTTTTAAGGAGCAATCCTTAACAAATTTAATAATTAAAAAAAATACCTAGATATTTTTTAAAGCAAACTTTCCAGCCCTAACATTTTTTTTCCCATTCCTCTAGCTTTGCAGGATTAAGGTTTTTAGAAATGGCTAATTCTTTAATGCATATGACCTTGACAATTTTACCTTTGTTTATTCACAACTATCAATAGCTGTAATATTATATTACAAATTCAGCTTTGCTTAAAAATAATCAATTCTTTTTTTTTTTTCAGTATGTCTTTCTAACTTCTTCCAGAATCTTCTAAACAGATAAAAAAAAAAAAAACTATCTTCTTCTTAGGCACATTTTGTTTCCTGTGTAAAAAATAAATGTCTCTGATCTTGCTTTCTTATCAATTTAATTATAATTGTTGCTACCTTAACTGACACTCAAGCAAACAAATAAACTTTAGTATTGTTATATACTTCCATGTAGTACACGATCCTTGTTACTTTTACAGAACTTTCTAAAAAAAAAAAAAATACCACACCATCAGATTTTAAAGGATCGTAACTTGGGTGACTTTTCATATTTTTTTTTCTTCTTAAAAATGATCTGCATCTAAAATTTTATGAAAAAGTATATGCAGAAATGCCAGAGTGGCTCTGTTTATAAGTGAACAAGTTAAAAGTTAATGAAACTATACAACCTACTTTTGAACGACTGTAAATAATGATCTTATACTACAGGATGGGGGGGGGGGGGAACCATATTTATCATGCATGCTTCTAAAAATGAGGTGGTGAAACCTCAAGTCAATGACTATCAATCATTTTACACTTTTCCTTGTTCAGCTGTAGTGAGAAATTTCAATTTATAACAGCATTATGGCTTGTGTGTAAGTATTTCTAATCACTCATTATTTTGGATGTTTTTTTTTTCCTGCTAATGGGACGATAATTTAGTGTTTTAATATATTTTGAAATTAACTGCTGCCTGTTATTAATTAGTAAACTCACATTTCCATTAAGTGAGAATTCAATGAATTGTAAATGTTTACATTTACAGAAAACATGAGTAAAATCTTGTTATTTTTATTAATAATATTTAATACTGAATTATGTGAACTATTAAATTTCTGATTTGTTGCTTATTCATTGTTTATTTATTTTTGCTACAACAATATTTCTAATATATACTTTAATTTTAGAAAAATAGCCAACTCTGCTCTTTATTAATTCAGATGTTGTCCAAGTAAAACCATTGTTGATAAAGGGGCTTCCCTGAAAGATAACGTGGTTATTTACTATTTATAGATTGAATTAGCGTCTGAAATTCACATAATTTTTTTAAAACTTTCATCTAGATGCTGTGCCTGTACTTTAAAAAAAAAATTGAATACTTAATTATTGGATAATTTGTGTGCCCAAATGGGTTGTTTTTTGTGGGGTTCTACCTATTTCTTGACGAGGAATAATTTATTCAACCACAAACGAGACATCACCTCTGCGAAGGTGACTAAAGTAGCACAATTTTACATGTAGATTAATTTTAAGAATAAAATATTTGGAAAGACACAAATTACCTGTTTTCTGTACAATTTGTTTGTACAGAATTTTTAATTTTTTTAAAGGAAATTCTCTACAACTTTGGCATTCCTGTCTTGTATAGAATGTATGAGGGTTAGTTCCAGCAGTGTCTTCATTTCTAGTTCTCTTGTTTTTGGTAACATACAATAATGGTTTTTCTCAAACATTTCACCTCACCTCATTTTGTGATTTTCTTCTTTTCCTACAATAGGGACCATGTTTGATACTGTTAATGGAAGAATGTTTGATGAGGTTCTTCATGTGATCAGATTCTGTCAGGTTTCAAAGCTCTAAATGCAGAGTTTCACTTATTACATGTCATTTTGTGTCATTTGAAGTTTGAGCTATGGTTACAGCTGGTCTGACACTGCAGTTGTGTTTCTGACATTAAAAAAAAAATTCTCGAAGTCCTCCATTCTTTGTGCATTTGCATTCTTCCAACTTGAATTCTGAGATCCTGTTTCCGCTTATAAACGCTCACATAAATTTTAAGCCATTTATATGTTCTACTTATCTTTGTTATAATTTACATGCATGTTAAGCCATTTATATTTTCTCTTTATCTTTGCAATAATATCACATGAATTTTTAAGTCACGTAGATGTTCTACTTATATTTGCAGTCCCTGCTTTGTTAACATTTTGTACTTGTAAGACACAACAACATTTTGCCAGTTGGGTGTCAACAGACACTGATAAGGTTGTCAGCTTCAACAAACATCCTAAACATGGAGCAGTATATTTTAAATTTAACAATAAAACTGTCACTACTCACAGGATTTCCAGGTTCACCAGGGGATCCAGGCAGTCCATCAATACCAGATGGACCTTGTGGTCCTATAAGACCAGCACTTCCTTCACCCAAACGGCCTGGTTCACCAGGAATACCTGGTTCGCCTCTTGTCCCGGGGACACCTGATTATTATTTTAAAAATATTAATTATTTAGTTATTTGATCTAATAACCACTGAAGAATCAATAAAAATTCAGTTCAGTGGTTATTTAGTTATATGATTCAATTACCACTGAAGAATAAATAAAAATTCAGTTCAGTGGTTATTTAGTTATATGATCTAATAACCACTGAAGAATCAATAAAAATTCAGTTCAGTGGTTATTTAGTTATATGATCCAATTACCACTGAAGAATCAATTAAAGTTCATTTCAGCGGTTATTTAGTTATATGATCCAATTACCACTGAAGAATAAATAAAAATTCAGTTCAGTGGTTATTTAGTTAGTTGATTAACTAGCAGAACCACCCTCATTCATGGTAGATACAAAAATACTTAGTCTTTTTTATAAGAAGGAAAGGGGTATGCATTATGATGGTTAAACTAATTCACACTTTAAAAACAATTTTAATTCATTCACAAATCAATCCTCATTACATGTGCCACACTGTTTAAAATTAATGCGTTTCATGAATGTAGTGAAGAGAAAGGAAATACTGTTACAGTTAATATAAGATTAAATAAAATAAGCCATAAATTCTGAGGTAACGTTATTTCTAAGTGAAATAATCACTAATATAAATTAAAACATTACAAATATAATAAGAACAATTTCAACCATATTATAACTCACTCACTAAATCCTCATTATGACTTCTTGTTCACAAGTCCAGCACTAGAGATAACTACTGTCTCTCTTGAGTCAGCCTTTGAAGCTTATTTCAGGTGAGGATTTTTTCCCATCACTTCTACAACTGCTGTCAAGATCACAGTTTCCTTTTAGGTTTAAGCACCATCTTTTATTACCTTAGTTTTCTTGCCTGTTTCTGTCCTTTCACGGCAGTTTTCTACTTCTTTATTGTGGATTCTGCTTCTGATCTCTTTCTTTGTTCCACCTTCTTGATCTATATTACTACCAAGATATATATAGTGGTCTACTCCTTCCAATGCCTGGTGATTGAGATATATATTACCCTTTAGGGTATTGCTGTTTCATTAATGCTTTTTATCCCTGTTGATTTCAAGTCCTATTTTTTCCATCATGGATGATAAGATATCTGTGACATTTTACATCTAATTGATATTGAAGTATCATTACACTAGAATAAATGCTAATTTATAAATTACAAAAGAGTGCTCTTTTAATGGAGATAAGCACAAATATAAAATATATTAAATATTAAATGCAATGTGGGGCTCGCGCGTAGAGCTGTAGTGAACATACAAATTAAACATAAAATTGTATCTAGCAGTTAAATTAGTAGAGAGTTGAGAAAACATTTTTTTTGGTTTGATTGATTTTTTTGGTTTTTTTATTTTATATTTTTTGTTTTGTACCTGATGAAGGTTTTTGCCAAAACGTTATTGTTTGTCTTGTCTCTTTACAAGTTTAGCTGCTAGATATAATTTCATGCTTATTTTAAGTGTTCTATTAAATTAAGATGGTGTTTAATTTAAACTGTACAACAATATTCATGCTAAATTCTTTAACCCTTTCAGCCCTGATTTTATTGTTGTTGTGATTTTAAAAATATTGCATTTGATTCCATCACAGTAAAACTCCTAACAACACTACAACATTCTTTTTTTATATGAGGTGGAACTCAGAAGTCCTAACAGCCTTTCATTATCTTATACAAATGTATAGTGACAAAAAAATGAGCCAGCTAGACAATTTGAAAATGAAAGTAAACAACCCTTTCTTGGAGGTCACACTGCAAATGCCACCTGTTGGTGATTCCCAGTGATATAGTCTGCAGGACCTACAAGTCCTGCCTGGAAACAATGCTAAACAACAATAGCAAAGTGAGACATTTAGGTCCTGTCAGGGTTGAAAGTGTTAAGAAGTTTGAGAAACATCAATACATAGAAGCCTAAAAATATTAAA
The DNA here is from genome assembly GCA_032433765.1 of Megaustenia siamemsis. Taxonomy (NCBI): domain Eukaryota; kingdom Metazoa; phylum Mollusca; class Gastropoda; order Stylommatophora; family Ariophantidae; genus Megaustenia; species Megaustenia siamemsis. Next base: position 65,753,761 of record JAVIAB010000156.1, read on the forward strand.
TTTACCGAATCAATATCCTACCTGGCTCTCCTTTGGGTCCACGAGGACCCTCAGGTCCCTGTTTTCCATTTTGCCAAACACCACCATCTCCTGATGATACAAGTTCCTCAACATCAGTGATTAAGCCCACAGCCTTTCCTGCTGGACCAGGAGGACCTGGTGGTCCAGGCGGACCAGTGAACCCAATTGGACCACGCTCTCCATCTTTACCTGCCACACCTTTGTCCCCAGGAATACCTGGAGGTCCAACCACTGTAATCCCCTAAAAGGAATGGGAATAACCATAAAAATGCTATAAATATATAATTATACTGGTGCTAGTGTAAAGTTAAGAAAGAACTTTTGAGACAGAGCCTTTCACAAAAAGTATTTACAAACATATTTTTATGAGAAAATGTCATAACTATACAATAAATTTAAATTTAAATTTTAAAAATACAAACTGAAAAACAAAAACATAAGTTGCACTTGAAATGATACTTACAGATTTGTGTATGTCACAAAATCCAGAAATAACATATTTACACAAAATGGTTAAATTTTGAGTTTAAACTCATAAATACAATTTCTGTAATGTTTTGAATTTTTAAAGTCACCTAACAATTTTCAGTTGCTAGCTTTCAACTTCATTCTTCTTCTTCTTTTCAGCTCCCTGTGGCGTAAAGGTCTTCAACAAACACTTTCCAAACCATTCTGATTCTTGCCATATTTTTAAGATCATTCCGTGTCTTCCTCATCCTCTTCATCTGCGTTGAGTGCGTGCACTAGATGTACTAGATACACCAGTTACATACCATCATAAGAAACAGATAATCAAATCAATCAGAGGACCACAAGCCCCAAATCAGGATGCCTTTCATAATATGAATAGATATGAACAAGTTATCATTATATGCCTAAGAACAGGACACAATCGACTCCATAGTCACATGTATACAAAATTCAAGATCGGCACATCAACTACTTGTACATGTGGACAGGCACCCCAGACTGCTGAACACATACTTCAAGACTGCACTGAATATAGTAGACTGAGGAAAATCCATTGGCCCATAGATACAACACTACAGACAAAACTATATGGGCCACTGCAAGAATTACAAAAGACAGTAAAATTTATACAGGAAACGACATTGCAGATATAGACAATACTTCAGGCGAACGAAAGATAGATAGATAGATCCTCTTCATCTCTGCTTCCACCTGTCTTCTCCAAGAATATTTTGGTCTTCCTCTTTGTCTCTTCCCCTGGGGATTCCAAAAAAGGGACCTATCATGTTATACTCTCAGTTGGCTTGCACAGTGTGTGTCCTATCCAGCACCATCATCTTAATTGTATCTCTTTGTCCACTGGTATTTGACTGGTATTTTTCTATAATTCTACATTAGTGATCTTGTTCTGCTATTGCCATTCTTTTATTCTGAATAAGCATCCATTAATGAAGGTCTGTATATTTGTGATTGTCATCTTTGTTGTACTCCATGTTTCACAGCCATATAATAGGACTGATTTAACAATGGAGATGAAAATTTTCAACTTCACCGCTTCAGTCAATAATTATAGTTTGTACACAGGGCACATTAGCAGAACAATTAAGTCCACATTGAAGAGGTGATCATTTTTACTTTTGTCAGTTTCATTCTTCATTACCAATTTTGTAACTTTCATAATACATCTGCTCTTTCTAGAACTAAAGCTAGGCCAAGGAAAGGGCTGCACCGTTGTCTCTTCGATGTTTATGCTGTGATGATCAAAATCGACATCAATCAACAAAAAAATGTGAATATTTCATCAATCCTTTATAATCCATCACCTGAAAGCATGTTTACTAATTGAAACAAAAGTTTACAAAACTGCATATCAAGAAATGACTTTCAAAATATTTGATTTGATGTAATCATCATCATCATCATTGAGTGTCATCTCTGCATCAAAGGTTGGCTACCATGGAGCGGCATTCTGCTCTGTCTCTTGCTTTGATGGTGCAGGTTGTCATATGCTGGTTTGCCGATCTTTTGATGTTACTCGTCCATGTTAGTCTTGGTCTGCTTCTGCCTCTATTACCTTGTATTTTCTCTTCCAAGATTACTTTTAGTAGGCAGTTGTGTCTTTTAACATGTCCCAAAAATTTCATTTGTCTTGTTTTAATTGTGTTTAGTAGTTCTCTTTTCATTTTTAGTTGTTTTAAAACTTCATCATTTGTTTTCTTTTCTTTCCATCCAATTCTACCTATTCTTTTATAAATCCACATTTCAAAGGCTTCAATTTTCTGTTCTGTTTTCTTGTCTAATGTCCATGTTTCTACACCATATAGGAGTGTTGTGAAGATATAACATTTGCTATTCATAGTTTTAGCCCTGGTGTTATTTGTTTTGACGTTAATATATTTTTCATGGCATTAAAATTACTTTTTGCCAGTGGCGTATTCTCTATGATACCGCAGCTACCGCCGGTAGCCTGAAAATATTAACGAAATACAAAGTAAATGATAATTTATTATATTTTTTAAAATAATTATATTACAAATTTTCCAATATCCTATTACACACTTCATAGGCCAATATGATTTATTTGCTTTGATTTGCATTTATTAAAGCATGGTTTTCTTCTGGCCACTATAATGTTTGTGAATGAAACTAAGCTATTCTACATTGAAACCTCTAGGAGCCAGCAGCACATTTTCCTCTATCCGAATCTAGTTTATCGACCTTGACATTCAAAAATTCCCATCAAAATAATGTACTGGTTGTTACCGCAAGATGAATGCGGTTTCATGGGTTATTTTTAGCTCTAGCCAATCAGAATCTTCACAAAGTGAAAGTGAAACTGTCTGATTACCGGAACTTCCTTAGCTACTTATAACTACGCCATGCACATCAGCATCTGTAGAAAGAACTTGTTCTGCTCTCAAGAGAATCAAATCTTATTGTCACTCAACTCAGACACAAAAACGCTTATCTGGTTTGGCATTAATGTCCTTTGAGAAATCATTTCCTCAGAAACTTTGAAACCAACCCAACAGTACTTTCAATGACAAAGTCATCAAGACATTTTCGTCCCAAACAAGATGGATAGAGTTTACATATAAATAAGTAAGTAATTTAAAATGTAGTGAAGTCATTAGAAAATATTACTTTATGTTAGCCTACTGAATATAATGTATGTTTTTATTATGTCAGCGGTAGCCCAGACCCCAAAACCAGTATACTCCACTGCTTTTTGCCATTCCTATTCTTTTGTATATTTCAGTTTTACATTTTCCATCACTGGTTATAGTGTATCCAAGGTAGTTGTAGCTCTGAACTATCTCCAGGTCTACGGGGAATAGCAGCATTGATGTATATGGAAGAATTTTAATTAAACTAAAAAATTAAGAGATTCAATTGCAATAACTCAAATAATAGCTGAGCTGAATTTTTGGATATACTATCTGCATCTAAAATTATAAATGTCAGACAATACAAGTTAAGCTGTTTAGTATAACTAACAGACAATCTGTAGTGATAAATTTTAGTCCTGACTGGGCTATAGTATCTTCGTACAGTGCCTTGACTCTAAATTTATGTAACATGCTGGCACCTTCTTCTTTCCATTAGATCAAGACCAACAAAACTCCTGATGCACCTTGTTGTATTTTGTAAAGTAAGAATAAATCAAGTTTGCCCATTCTACATATTATGGAAAGGTGTAAAAAGTCTGACCCCCACACTTTCCATTTCTGACTCTAATTCTAGGGGGCTGAGAAGCCTAGAGGTATCACACCGGCCTTTAGACAGGAAGGATCCTGATTCAAAATCCACTACAGGTGGTGGTGATTTTTCAAAAATAAGAAAAATTAATCCATGGTTACTTTGTGACATACCCTCCCATGATCTCTTAAGTAGAAAGATCTGATGTCCAGCCCTAGTGGATAAAAGCAATGAACAGGAGGTCCCGTAGCACTCGTGCACATTAAAGAACCTTTGCAGTTAAAAGTTTTAAAGAGTAGGACATATAATATGGCTGCTGCTGCTCAGGCAAAATTGTCAAAAAGGTTAAATCCTAATTTAGGGATATAAATTAATTCAGTTCAGAAGAGTAATGTCCCCTTGAGTAACGTTGCACTTTATTCGATGGTTCTCTAATCTCTCATTAGAAGACCTCTAATTGTAGAGAAACGATAAATGACAAGAGGGTAAAGTCCTATGATTCCTAACACTAACCCAAACCCTAACCTTAACCCACAAATAAAATAAATTGGTTCAGTAATGTACATAGATAATTGTCAGTATTTGAGAATCACTGTAGTTTTGTTGTGATGCCAGCTAAGAGAAGATCTCTTTAATTTATATCCCTAATCTAAGACTTTACAATCAGCATAAATCTACCCAAACTATGAATCCCAGGTCATGCTATGGAGTTAATGCACATGGACAAGGGTTCTAGGATTTTCGGGTGGGGGGGGGGGGGTATTGGAGCACCTATGGAAACGTAGAATGTGCAATGATAATCCTAACAATAAAAAAAAAATGAGTCCCCTTCAAGATTAACTGAAACAAACTCTTACTTTTGGTCCTGGTTCACCTTGAACTCCTGGATTTCCTTTGTCTCCAGCAGGTCCTGGAATTCCTTGCAAGCCAGGTTCTCCTATGCCTGATAATCCAGGCTCACCTGGTTCACCTTTAGGGCCTGGCCCTACTTCAGGTATGACTTCTGTTGATCCAGGAAAACCAGCAGGACCTGGTGGACCAGGAGGTCCAATTACCGACACACCTGGTATTCCCTGATAAAAGAGATAGTAAACATGTTTTTCAGTAATAAGAAACTCTTTATAAGCAACACAGCAGGAGGCAATCTGATCATCAGAAGTAGAGACCCTGTCGAGCAAGTGTTTTTGCCCTTTAGCTTATTGACACTAAGGGAGATGGGGCCCTGGGTCATGACAATAAATTGGCATAAAATAATGACACCTATTCTGTGCAACACTTCTGATAGAATCTATTGTCTATACCTAGTCGCGTATGTCTGTTTTTGCTTTTACCCAGCACATTAATGTTCTCTTCATGGTGGCAGCAGTCTAAAATGACTAGTATTTTGGAACATCCTTTTATATACACTCACACACATGCTGCTTCTTGTCATGGAGTAACCTTGGAACTGTTGGTATTGCAAACGTGGGGAGTGGGTCATGCACAGTCAATGTTATAACTTTGTATCGTTTATCATATGCACCTCCAATATTCAATGAGTAAACTGTTGATGTACTGTTGACTTAAATGGGCATCAGGAGTGGTCAGTGTGTAAATTAGTCGCCTTATATGGCTTATAAGATAAACTAAATGTAAAACATTTCTATTTGTTATATAATTATTATATTATAATTATTATATCTCTCTTTTTACCCCCGTCATGCCAAGTGGCGTATAGGGAAATATGGTGTTAGTGACCCTATGTTTTACAGACCTTCAGCACATGATTTTTGGGGTAATGTGGTCGGTATTACGCCCGTGCTGCTTTACTTTCCCAGAAAAAAATCCGGTACCCATTTAAGGCTGGGTGAACCCGGAAACCGTCGGTTGGGATCGAACCCTACCACTTGTCCTTTGTAGTCCAGTTCACTAACCACTGAGCTAACGCGGCTCCACGGGCATAATACATTACCCCAAAAATCATGTGCAGAAGGTCTGTAAAATTTATGGTCACTAACACCATATTCCCTATACGCCACTTGGCATGACGGGGGTACTTTACTTTTACTTTTAACATAGACGGTATCGATAATTTAACTGCAAGGTACAAATTGTAAGCATCTAATAAGTGTATAAAGTATAAAGTGTATAACAAAAAAATGATCAATATTAATTCAGATATCGCCAAATTGAAACTACTTTTAACATGGACATTGCCCCAAAAGACACTGTGGTTGTTAACTATTTATACATTAAATAAATAATAAACATCCAGAATTGTTTTAAATGTTTTTTTCATCACATTTAGGTACAGTAGCTGTGTTTTATTTTAATAATTAACTTACTGCATACATTTTCTTTTAAAAAGAGTTTTTAATTTAGTACTAATTTAAACATCATTATCATCATCAAGTACCATGCCTGCTGGCATAGATCATCTTGTCTCTCCACAACTTTCAATCTCGACAGTTATTTATCATTTCTGTTGTTGACCTCCTGCCATGCCATTTTCTTAATTAAGCTGTTTGGTACAACTTTCTGTTTTGTTCTCTCTATCTCTTCGTCCCTCAATTTTCTCAGTTGTCACAATATATTCCAACTGTTCCCTTTTCATTACATGGCCAAAAAATGATGATTGTTTCTTCCTAATTTTGGAAATTACCTCTCTTTTGGTTTGACCTCTTGTGGAATGTTTTCACTACTCTTTTTAGCTGTCCATGGTATTCTCAACATCCTTCTGTAAAACCACATTTATAGCCTCCAGCGATTTTCTAGTCTGTTGTCCTAGTGTCCATGATTCACATCCATTTGTTAAGACCGGCTCTACATAACATTTAAGAACTCTTTTTCGTATTTCTATTGTCAAAAATGGATTGCACAGTATCTTCTTCATTTTTTAAAAAGTTGCTTTTGCCTGAGCTATTCTGCATCTCACCTCTGTTATATGTCTACCATCTCAGATTAACATTGTTCCAGATATTTAAATTAATTTACCTGTTTTGATATTGTTCCACTTGTTTATCAATTTAATAATCACAGTTGTGTGATATTTGAAAGAGATTTGCTGGTCATGTTGCATCCATATGAACAGTTTAAGTGATCATTCTATTCAATACAAGGTATGAATCATCATCTAGTTGCATGTCCTTTACAGAATATTGCTCTCATCATACCCTATCTTCTATTCTATACAAGGTATACATCATCATCTAGTTGCACATCCTTTACAGATCATTGCTCTCATCATAGCCTATCTGAAGGAAACTGTCTCTGGGCAAATCTCCAACTTTCTCTGTTGTTAAGCTCAATGTCTCTTTGATGGCTGAAACCAACTTCTTCTTGGTCTGCCCCTGTCTCATTTTCCTGGAACCATCTCTTTTATTATTGTTCTTTCCATACCACTATGCCTTTTGATGCAGCATTGATATTTTAATTTCCTCTGTAAAATGTTGTTTATGAGCCAGTTCAATTCAATGTTCAGTTATTTTAATATCTTCATTTCTCTTTTTCATTCCATTATCCTTAAGATAATACCTAGGAAGCTTAATGACAAATGATAATTCACAAACAGCAGAGATAGACTCAAGATGCAAAAAAGCTTGTCAAATCATTGGACAGCTATCACTACTATTGTCCAACAAGGAAATAGCTCTTGAAGCAAAACAGGCACTCTACAATACAATCTTCATTCCAACGTTGTGCTACCAATGCCAGTCCTGGACCCTAGATGCAAGAACAATAAGAAAAATAACCTCTACTGGGATGAAATGTGTTAGACGAATGACAGGAAACAGTCTGAGAGATAAGATCAGAAATGAAGAAATGAGAAAAAAGCTAGGAATAGCCCCGACATAGAATATATAAGGAAACAACAGATAAAATGGTTTGGCCACGTACACGGCAGAAAGATCGAAACACAACACAACGAGCCTTCAATAAACAATGCGAGAATACCAGACCCAAGAGTCGACCACGAAAAAATGGATCGACGAAATACTAGAAGCATTAGGAAACATAACAGCAGCAAAGGCAAACAGAAGAGCAAAAGACCACAAATTATATCTTCCCTCGACACTGAAAGGCAAATGAGGAAGGAAGGAAGAAGAAGAATATCCTAAAGATTATTTTTTCTGCAGAATTTTGTTTCAATTGAACCAATTCTCTTCAAAAAGCATGTAAACAAATGAGGAGAAGGATGCAAAACCTGAAGCAACTCTAAAATGAAATGGAGAGACAATATCAAGGAAAATTGACAATGGCATCAAATGTAAATGGATGAGGCTGTCACAAAAATTAGAATTTTGCATCTCCAACAACATCCAAAATGGTGAAAGTGAAGATAAAGAAGAAGATCTGTCCCTAGTAAGTCTCATGGTCTTCTCAGGAGATACCTTCTTCCATGATGCAATTAAGCTGCACAAGGCAATAGTTAGAGTGTTTTATGGTACTACTAAAAGGACATACAGATTCTCCTTTCTCTCCCTTGGGTCCAATCGGGCCTAACAAGCCTGGAAAACCTGGTATTCCATCAGTGCCCTTATCTCCTTTCTGGCCTACAAAACCTGGAACTCCTGTCTCTCCAGGGATGCCCCTTTCTCCTTTGTCTCCTGTTACAAGGAATATTAATTTGTTAAGAATATTTTGTCCACATAAAACAACTGAATGTTAAATTCTTAAATTTGAGCATTAAGAAAACTACTTTGTGACTGTTAGTATAACTGATTTACAGAATCAACATTATGTTATCGCTGTCAGGCTCTCTTAACTTAATGGAACAAAGTATATATGCAAAATAGTTCAATTGCAACATAAAATTAATTGCTGGCTTAAAGAATTAACCTCACAGCATACAAGGCAGATACACAGGTGTTCAGTCCCACTCAAGAAGTGGCACAAAACAGCATGCTGAATTAATTTTTTTTTTTCAAAATAGGAGTCATGCTATGAAGACCCTTCATTATTTGCTAAAGCAGGCTGATGGGGTCGTATGGAGTAGAGAGTGATGTAGATTCTTCACATTCAAGAGAGCCTGAAGAAAAATGGAGAAGAGAGGATGCATGACATCATGTGAATCTCTCAAAATCCATTTCCAAAGTCAGAGACAAATAATTGTCAAAAAACAATGCTGCCAACACTGCAGCAATCTTTCAATACTGCAGTCAAATTTCACTACAGTTGTCAACTTTAAACATCACAGCAATCTTTCAACACAGCAGTCAACTTTCAACACTGCAGTCAACTTTCAACATCACAGTAATCTTTTAATACTGTAATCAACTTCCACACAGCAGTCAACTTTCACTACTGTAGTCAACTTTCAACATCACAGTAATCTTTGAACACTGCAATCAATTTTCACACAGCAGTCAACTTTCACTACTGTAGTCAACTTTCAACATCACAGTAATCTTTCAACACTGCAGTCAACTTTCACACAGCAGTCAACTTTCAACACTGCAGTCAACTTTCACACAGATGTCAACTTTCAACACTGCAGCCAACTTTCAACACAGCAGTCAACTTTCAACACAGCAGTCAATTTTCAACACTGCAGTCAACTTTCAACACTGCAGTCAACTTTCAACACAACAGTGAACTTTCAACAATACAGTCAACTTTCAACACAGCAGTCAATTTTCAACACTACAGTCAATTTTCAACATTGCAGCCAACTTTCAACACTGCAGTCAACTTTCAACACTGTAGTCAACTTTCAACACTGTAGTCAACTTTCAACACTGCAATCAACTTTCACACAGCAATCAACTTTCAACACTGTAATCAACTTTCAACACTGTAATCAACTTTCAACACTGCAGTCAACTTTCAACACAGTGGTCAACTTTCACTACTGTAGCAAACTTTCACACAGCAGTCAACTTTCAACACTGTATTTAACTTTCAACACTGTATTTAACTTTCAACACTGTATTTAACTTTCAACACTGCAGTCAACTTTCAACAATGCAGTCAACTTTCAACACTACAGCCAACTTTCAACACTGCAGTCAACTTTCACACAGCAGTCAATTTTCACACAGAAGTAAACTTTCACACAGCAGTCAACTTTCACACAGCAGTCAACTTTCAACACTGCAGTCAACTTTATTACTGTTATCAACTTTCAACATCATAGCAATCTTTCAACACTATAGTCAACTTTCAACACCACAGTTAAATTTCAATACCACAGCAATCTTTCAACACTGCAGTTAAATTTCAACACCACAGCAATCATTCAAAACTGTAGTCAACTTTCAACATCACAGCAATCTTTCAACACTGCAGTCAACTTTCACTATTGTAGTCAACTTTCAATACTACAGTAATCTTTCAACACTGCAGCAATCTTTCAAAACTGCAGTCAACATTCACAACTGCAATCAACTACATTGCAGTCTTTTTCCAACTTGACAGCCAATTTTAATATAACAGCCAACTCACTACAACCAACTTTCAATATTACAGCCAACTTTCAATATTACAGCCAACTCACTACAACCAACTTTCAATATTACAGCCAACTCACTACAGCCAACTTTCAATATTACAGCCAACTTTCAATATTACAGCCAACTCACTACAGCCAACTTTCAATATTACAGCCAACTTTCAATATTACAGCCAACTCACTACAGCCAACTTTCAATATTACAGCCAACTTTCAATATTACAGCCAACTCACTACAGCCAACTTTCAATATTACAGCCAACTCACTACAGCCAACTTTCAATATTACAGCCAACTCACTACAGCCAACTTTCAACATTGTAGTCAACTTTCAAATTTGCAGCAAGTTTTCAACATTATAGCTAACATACAACACTACAGCCAATGCAAGGATAGCTTGTATCTTTACTACTTTTACCATGGTGACTATGTGGTTAGTGCTCTTGCTATTGGTCAGAAGGCTCTGAGTTTAATTTCAACACTGAATTTTGTTTTTCTTTATAAAAAAATAATCATCACAACTTTAGAGTTTATTCAACTTCTGAAAATGGGTACCAGAGAATTTTTTATGTGAAAACAGAGCGGCCTGACATGATCCTGACCCCATCAGCTACAAAATATGCCATTGGTCATATGATATAGACACTAACACCATATTCCCATACACTTTAAGGAATGGAGGGAATCCTTAATGTAAACTACCTCAAAGCTTGTCTCAAAATAATATTGCAGAAGTCTTATCAATTAACTATTCACAATTGATTGGTATTCTTAAAAGCTAGATTTAGCTATAAAATATGCCATTGGTCATATGATATGGACACTAACACCATAATCCCATAAACATATGTTCGTATTTGGAGTAACAATCGATGTCTTAGCATTATGAAGCGCTATACATAAAAAAAAAAAATATGACGATCATCATTTTCCGGAGGACGTGAACTTCTGGTCAATATGGTGGATAGGTGGCAGGAACCATTAAAGGCTATGTATGAAAAGTGTTCCTTGTTGCAGTTTTCTCATGTTCCAAGTCCGGCTTGTTGCAGGAGCTACTGAGTTAAGTGCTCTGTGCACATTGTGAGCTGTGTGTTTCATCTGTCTTGATCGTGTTTCGATATTCCGATTATTTACGATGAATGATGATATCATATGACGGAGAAAATATGGCTGTGTTCACTTTCTGTGCAGTTTCGCCTTATGTCTTTTGGCATGTGCTGAGACTGCTGTGATGGGGAACTACAGCTACCTTTCTTTGTTTGGGAGATGAGTTAGTAATTCAAATGATTCCACTGGCACGGGTGGTTGAGCAATTATGAATTTTTATTTGTTTGCAGTGATTCTGGGACCTTCCATAACCATAACCATATACTTTAAGGTATGGAGGGAATCCTTAATGTAAACTACCTCAAGGCTTGTCTCAAAATAATATTGCAGAAGTCTTATCAATTAACTACCTCAAAGCTTGTCTCAAAATAATATTGCAGAAGTCTTATCAATTAACTACCTCAAGGCTTGTCTCAAATAATATTGCAGAAGTCTTATCAATTAACTACCTCAAGGCTTGTCTCAAAATAATATTGCAGAAGTCTTATCAATTAACTATTCATAATTGATTGGTATTCCTAAAAACATGATTCGTCAACAACAACTACAATAACCTTACCCTTAATTCCTCTAAGGCCTTCAAGATCTGGTGGAGGTGGTGTTATTAGAGGTGGATGTTCCACGCTGGGTACACCTGGTAACCCTTGAGATCCTTTCTCACCTTTCACACCTGGGATACCCTGATCTCCTTTATCTCCTTTGACAACACTGCCACCTCTTTGCTGAAACAGTTTATGAAAGAAGAAAAACTCAGTTCAGCTGATTTTTAAAATCTTATCAACATGACAGATCTTTCCTATATTATCAGTGTGATACATTGCTCCTAAAATCAGTATGATATATCCTTTCTACATTATCAGTATGACATATCCTTTCTACATTATCAGTATGACATATCCTTTCTACATTATCAGTATGACATTATCTTTTCTAAATTATCAGCATGACATATTCTTTCTACTTTATCAGCATGACATACTCTTTCAACATTATCAGCATGACATACTCTTTTAACATTATCAGTATGACATACTCTTTCAACATTATCAGCATGACATACTCTTTTAACATTATCAGTATGACATACTCTTTCAACATTATCAGCATGCCATACTCTTTCTACATTATCAGCATGACATACTCTTTCTACATTATCAGCATGACGTACTCTTTCAACATTATCAGCATGACATACTCTTTTAACATTATCAGTATGACATACTCTTTCAACATTATCAGCATGACATACTCTTTTAACATTATCAGCATGACATATCCTTTCAACATCATCAGTATGACCTATCCTTTCAACATTATCAGTATGACATAACCTTCCTGTTTTATCTACATAGGTTTATCATTCCTATTGTGTCTTTTCTCTAGACAAAATACAGAAGAATGCTGAGAATACAATGGACAGCTAAGAAGAGTAATGAAAACGTTCCGCAAGAGAACACATAAAAAAGAGAGCTAATTTCCAATATTAGGAAGAAACAATCATCATTTTTTGGCCTTGTAATGAGAAGAGAACAGCTGGAATATATTGTAACAACTGGGAAAATTGAGGGACGAAGAGATAGAGGGAAGCAAAGAGAAAAGATACCAGACAGCTTAAGAGAATGGCTTGGCAGAAGGTCAACAACAGAAATGTTTGTTTACTACGTTTTATGACTAACAGAATACACCTCTTCATCATCCACCCTTAAAAGGACGTTAAATGGGCGTGTCTGCGTTGTGTTGTGGCTTGCAGTATAATTGTGATATTTGCGCCTTTAGGCCCAACACATCCGACTTCAACGCAACATTTTTGAGAACCAGGTTGTCTTCCCTCTTCGATCCCCACTCGATTGGCCAGACTAGACAGATTAATCTGTCACCACGGAGAGGTGGAGCAGGGTCTGGATGGTTCTGGTTCACCGATCCTGGCGCAAGCCATCAGCTGTGGGTCACTGACAACTTTCAGCTCTGGTGCTGTGAGGTGCGCCTTCGCCTCCGGGTAGACATGTGATTTTATAATTTCAATATGTGGTTTATAATTTCACAAATGCACATTGCGGGAAGATCTTACGGTCTCTTGTTTGGTGTGCGACGGGGATAACCCGCGACTGTGTTTTATATGTTCGGAATTGGAGTCAAAAACGTAGTCCTAACATCATCAAGCGCTATACAGTAAAAAAAAAAATACGACGATCATCATTTTCCGGAGGACGTGAACTTCTGGTCAATATGGTGGATAGGTGGCAGGAACCATTGACGGCTATGTATAACAAGTGTTCCTTGTTGCAGTTTCCTCATATTTCAAGTCCGGCTTGTTGCAGGAGCTACTGAGTTAAGTGCTCTGTTCACACCGTGAGCTGTGTATTTCACCCACTATGATCGTGTTTCGATATTCCAATTGTTTACGATGAACGATGTGGTATGACAGGGAACAGTTGGCTGTGTTCACTTTCTGTGCGGTTTCGCCTATGTCTTTTGGCGTGTGCTGAGACTGCTATGATGGGGACTACAGCTACCTTTCTTTGTTTGGGAGATGAGTTAGTAATTTGGATCTGTTAGATCTTGATTAGAATTTGTAAATTTTTTCTGAGAGTCGAGATTTTCTGTTTCAGTAACAATGGATGTTCACGATGGTAGCATGTTAGGCCACCAATCAACTGTCCTTAGCAAGTTAAAGAAAAAAACAATCTTCTACCTTGGACTGACAGCGGCGGACGGTGAGTTCGAAACATGAGGAGGCCGGACACGAGACTGATCTTTTAGGCTGACCTTTAACCTGAAAATTTGAAACCCGCCTTCTCCTGGTTTGAAGTATGACGATCTATTAATTTGACATCCATCTCTCCTCAAAACAAAACCAATAAAATAAAAAAGTGATAAATGTTTATTTTAAATGTTTGTAAATGGTCAATGGTTGAGCAGAAAAATACTTACTGGTTGTGTAATCTCAGGTGTTGATGGTTCAATGTAAATGTTTCCAATTCCAGAACCACTCTGGTCTTGCTATAAAAAAAAAAAAAGAAAATGTTGTAGACACACACACACACACACACACACACACAAAGTTTGTACTCATGCGTAATTGCAATCTGTATCAATTTCTTCTTTGCTAAGGTCAATATCTGCAAAAGCCATATCTTTGATGAATTTAGTTGTTCTGTAGAGGGACATGTTTTGTTTTATGTACTGTAGCAAGATTTGGGCAGTAGCCATCCCTAATTTGTGTACATGTATACATCTGTTATTTTAGGTTTTGCATTTGAAGAAATGGATTGAATGTTTGTTAAAAAAATGATCCAATATGAAACATTCTCTGAAGATGGTAAAATCAATAAAGAAATTGACATTTGATGCAACAAGGCAAACCATTGGAACAGCTATCCGCCATACTTCAACATAAAGCAATATCTATTACCATCAAGAAACATCTTACACAGAGTATATTCATTCCCATATTGAACTACCAATGCCAAACATGGTCACTTATAACTAAGCATAAAAGAAAGCTTGTTACCACCGAGATAAGATGTCTGAGAAAAGTGCTTGGAGTGACCAGAAAAGACAGAATCAGAAATGATATTATAAGAGAAATAATAGGCATTGAACTAGTCTTAAGCTACATGCAGAAACAACGAATAAACTGGTTTGCTCATCTAGAAATAATGTCATGTTATTCTTTACCATACAAAGCATATATAAACGAGGAGAAGGGAAAAGAGCAGATGAAGACCCATAGTAAGATGTACAGACAAAATCAAAGAAGCGGCACAATATGAATTGACAATGAGTCTTCTTCTTCTTCTTTCCTTCCTCATTTGCCTTTCACCATTGAAGGGAGATATAACTTGTGGTCTTTGCTCTTCTGATCGCCTCTGCTGCTGTTATGTTTCATCTGTTATGTTTCATCTGTTATGTTTCATCTGTTATGCTTCATCTGTTAGTTATGTTTCCTAGTGCTTCTAAAATTCCGTCAATCCATCTTTTTCGTGGTCGTCCCTTGGGTCTGGTGTTCTAGCAACATTTATTCAGAGATCGTTGTGTTGTGTTTTGATCACTATTCCTTGTCACGTGGCCAAACCATTTTATCTGTTGTTTCTTTATATATTCTATGGTTGGGGTTATTCCTAGTCTCTCATGCTGCTTCATGTGAACACACTCCATCTCAGACGAGGTTATTTTTCCTATTGTCCTTGCATCTAGGGTCGAGGACTGGCATTGGTAGCACAACGTTGGGATGAAGATTGTATTGTAGAGTGCGCGTTTTGCCTCTAGAGTTATTTCTTTGTTCGACAATAGTGGAGATAGCTGTCCAATGATTTGACGAGCTTTTTTGCTTCTTGAGTCTATCTCTGCTGTCATGAGCGAAGCCGCCAAAAAGACATGAACCGATGATTTTCTGTGATTCATTTCTGCCAACCGGTCTCATTTATATTATAGATGGATGTGGTCCTCTAGGACAGCAGTTGTTTCCAGAATAACAAGCTCAAAAATATCAAGTAACAGAATTTAAGAAAAAACAACCATCATGAGACTACAGGAACATGGAGTTCATGAGTAGGAATTGGTGGTTAGATAAGTAAGACATGTTTTTATTTTCTGTAGAAGTGTGTATTCACATGAATCAAATAAAGAGGAATAAATATTCTTGGACATACAACAATAGTGCTTTTTCTATAGTCGATAACTTTTTGCAGGGCAACAACAAAATTAATTTAGTTTACACAATCCATGGTCTCATATTTTACAGGGTGCTTCAGGTATAGCTGTTCATCTATGTTCCACTGATCTCCACAAAGTTGTCCTTAATCTACCTCTCTTTTTGTTCAATCAACGAATCAACTTTCTACAGTTCTTGTGATTTGACAGTTAAGAGGATATTACTAGCCTACATTGCATAAAGAAGAACACTTGTTACAAATGTAACATCATGTCTAGCACACGCACCTAAGTAATTTTTGGATATTCAATAAAACAACAAGTAATAAAGTAGTGAACATATGTCAACATCAACTTACAAAGGCACAGTCATTGTCTTCAGCGTCCGAGGGGTTTCCTGAGATCTTTAACTCATTAATAGCGCCCTGCGAATAAAGGGAAATAACAAAGTATCACATTTAGTCATTCAAGTGGTTTATAAGCATCAAGGTTATTCACGTCTATACATCTTATACTAATTCAGTTGGCTTATTATGTTTTCTCCACTGAAGTAGCTACCTGAGACAGAGTGGTTAAAGCGTTCAGCTTCTGACCAGGGTGTCAGAGTTTGACTCACAGAAAGGGCTGTTTCAGAGTTTGACTCACAGAAAGGGTTGTTTCAGAGTTTGACTCACAGAAAGGGCTGTTTCAGAGTTTGACTCACAGAAAGGGCTGTTTCAGAGTTTGACTCACAGAAAGGGCTGTTTCAGAGTTTGACTCACAGAAAGGCTGTCGATAGTGTCTCAACGACCCTCAGGTTGACTAAGTCTGTCGGTAGTGCCTCAACGACCCCCAGGTTGACTAAGTCTGTCGGTAGTGCCTCAACGACCCCCAGGTTGACTAAGTCTGTCGGTAGTGCCTCAACGACCCTCAGGTTGACTAAGTCTGTCGGTAGTGCCTCAACGACCCCCAGGTTGACTAAGTCTGTCGGTAGTGCCTCAACGACCACCAGGTTGACTAAGTCTGTCGGTAGTGCCTCAACGACTCCCAGGTTGATTAAGTCTGTCGGTAGTGCCTCAACGACTCCCAGGTTGACTACGTCTGTCGGTAGTGCCTCAACGACCCCCAGGTTGATTACGTCTGTCGGTAGTGCCTCAACAACCCCCAGGGCATTCAACTGGTTAGAGTCACAAGACTACACCCATGCTTGTATACTGAGTGATTCAATGAGCATGATAAAAAAAATGGAGGCGGGCTCTGTATGCATGCAATTGTTAGAGTCATTGTAGAAGTAAAAACTACCTTAGGTCACCTTTGTCTATTTCCATGGACATAAGGGAGTACGGGAAAATGAAAGAGCGGATAGGTTGGCTAGCTGCGCTGTCGTTGAGGACGGCCAACCAATGGTTCGGGCGGACACCATCAATGCCAATAACTCAATAACTGAGGAGGGGAACTGAGCACCTATGGACATGTTCGGAGCGCAATGATGATAACTCGCAAATAACTCAATAACTGAGGAGGGGATCTGAGCACCTATGGACATGTTCGGAGCGCAATGATGATAACTCGCAAATAACTCAATAACTGTCTAATGTCCTTTCCAGTCGAGTATGGAACATAGAGCATAAATGTTAGACTCTTGTGTCCAACGATCTTTCAACTGTCAGACCTTGCACAGGATCTGCATTGCGTCTCTCCACAGGTCTCTATTCAAGATGTGTTGATCAATCTCAGCGAGGGAGGGGGAAAAAAACATAAAAATAAAATGCTGCAAATGTCAAATTATTCAATTCATATATACAGTACTCTGCTTCTTCTTAGGCGCATACTTCGATAAGCCCAACCAACAAAGGTAAAGAGACTGCTAATGCAAAAATGTAACATTACACCATTATTGTAAATAAAACAGAAAATGATAAATCACGAATATAGAGGCAGACAGGAGACAAATAATAATAAATAAATATGATTAAACAGGGAAACTTCCGAGGCAATAATAGGGAATAATAGAAGGATAAGGTATGTGTTAGCACTCTGAAAAAATGACAAATAAACAACAGAAAAAAAACAAAGAACAATATATGGTCCGAAGCAGGATCGAACCCGTACTCCATGGCACTGCGCCTTGCTACGAGAAGCCGAACGCTTGGAACACCGCAGACACCTCGACTGCACTACACGAGCTGTAATGAGTCAGTTATTCATATCTGGCTACTTTCGTCAGAATCAGGGCCAACAACCAAAGGCTTACACTACTTCCTCGCGGTGCCTCTAGAAACACACGGCTCGTTATGTGATCTTTAATCTAAGAGATCAGGAAATTCGGTTCCAAAAAAAATACACTGCTGAAGTCAGATGTTTTAGGTCGAAATATATAGAAATCACATTTTATTCACAACCAACGCATATCTACGCCTACTTAGCGTTGTTTTAAGAGTGAACAATAAAAGAATGAAATTATAAATATTCTTTTTAAATACCGAGTAAGTAAAAAAAAGTAAAGTACCCCCGTCACATCAAGTGGCGTATAGGGAATATGGTGTTAGTGACCCTATATTTTACAGACCTTCGGCACATGATTTTTGGGGTAATGTGGTCGGTATTACGCCCGTGCTGCTTTACTTTCCCAGAAAAAAAACCGGTACCAATTTAAGGCTGGGTGAACCCGGAAGCCGTCGGTTGGGGTCGAACCCTACCCTTGTCCTTTTTTGTAGTCCAGTTCACTAACCACTGAGCTATTGCGGCTCCCTAAAATGCCGAGTGCACTGACAAAATAAAGGAACAATAATTATTTATATTTTAGAAGCGAGTCAATGTAATTTGATATTTCAAGAGTTAGAGGTGTGGAAAACTCACCAAAAAAAAACTTATTGTGAGAAACGAAAGATAAACAAATACAATTACAGAGTCAGTATGTGTACGTGATATTACAACAGAAAGAAAAAAAATAAGGAAAAAATAATAATATGCGCATTATCTGATACGTTGTGGCTATACATCTCTTCTACTTGGTTATCAGAGATCCCCCATGTATGCAGTGTCATGTTGCTTGAAATGAATGAATTACATTTCATGTCAACAGATTACAGTCACTTCCAGAATACGAAACAGCAAGCAGAACACAGCACGCCTACTACATCGGCATGTGATCTTTAGTTAGGTCCTGGCGTTTCTATTGGCGGACAATAGTTCTCCGCGTGGGTTGCTATGATACAAAATCTGCCTCTGTGAGACGAGCGAACAATGACTCGGCTTGCTATCTCAAAATATAAAATTCCTGAATAAAAAATGTAAAACATTAACTTCATTTCTTCTACACAGAAGTCCTTGACTTCTCGACGTACCCCAACCAACTGGCATTTTCAGCTTTAAAAAAAACCCACCTCGATCAACGATGGAGGTTTTTAACCTCCCGTGAGGAGTTATAACTACCAGGGACATACTATAACCAGTGATGGAAAATGTAAAACTAAAATAAACAAAAGAATAGGAATGGGAAAAAGTAATTTTAATGTCATGAAGAACATATTAACATCAAAACAAATAACACCAGGGCTAAAACTAAGAATAGCAAAATGTTATGTCTTCTCAAATTCCTATATGGTGCAGAAACATGGACATTAGACAAAAAAACAGAACAGACAATTGAAGCCTTTGGAATGTGGATATATAGAAGAATAGGTAGAATTGGATGGAAAGAAAAGAAAACAAACGATGAAGTTTTAAAACAAATAAAAATGAAAAAAGAACTACTAAACACAATTCAAACAAGACAAATGCGGTTTTTGGGCCATGTTAAAAGATACAACGACCTACTAAAAGTAATCCTGGCGGGGAAAATACAAACTAAAAGAGGCAGGCCAAGACTAACATGGACGAGTAACATCAAAAGATGGACAAACCAGCATATGAAAACCTGCACCATCAAAGCAAGAGACAGAGCAGAATGACGCTCCATGGTAGCCAACCTTTGTTGCGGAGATGGCACTCGATGATGATGATGAGGAGGAGTGATAACAGTTTCGCCCCTTGCCGCAATCACCTACAATCTATAATGTATGCGCACTTTCTTATTTGTAATTAAAAATAAAATAAGAAAGTAAACAAACAACAGCAAAAAACCCTAAATGACACTGTCGCGAAAAATCACTGTCAATAACGAAGAACTGTAGAAATGTAAACGTGACCTACAGTTATGATGTGAAGTTGTGATGTGAATTCTGCCCTGTGTGTCGGCTTTATGTCGAGAGGGGAAAATGAAGAGGGGGGAAGAGAAACTAAACAAAATTGAACTTGTTTAGCGTCACTAACTGGCTGACTGATTAATGAACTGGTTTTTTTTTTTACTGTTAAAAGTAGTAGAAATCTATCTATCTATTGACCTTTCGAGCCGTAACCGGCCCATAGGGCGTAGACCAAGATACACCTTCTCCTATATGAATTTTTGTTCTAGCAGTTTTCTTTTAAAGATATTTTATTAAATCTCGCCATCTGTCTCTGTTCTGTGCACAGTAGAAATAGTGAAGGTAAAATGAATGTATGCTACTTTAGAGATAAAAAACCTCATCAAGGCCAGCTCCTTGTCGTGGGGATGGGGCTTAACAGTCACCAGGGACTGAAAACTAAGACTGGCCAGGTCTTCCTACAACCGAGCAAGACCACAGTCTGCTCTAGCAAGTTCAAGTGCTGAAGTCGGTGGCAAAGAGGCAAAAGGCGCACAACAATCAGGATGCCACGCACTCAACGCAAATGGAAGTATGTCTATAACCGCAAATCGATATGGCACTCGCCCTGTGATGGGCACTCAGGCAGATACAGCGCCGGGCCCTCAGCCTCGAAAGGGCCCAAACTCTATTACTGGATGTCCTTCTCAACCGCTCTGTGGAGTCAGGGGGCGAGAGAATAGAGCTACTGGCCAATCCAAAATAAGACCACTAAAAATAATGCACTGGAATGCTGAAGGCATCAACAGCAAAAGAGATGGGTACAGTAAAAAGATAGAATTAGAAAATATCCTGCATGAAGAACAAATAAGCATATGCTGTTTGCAGGAAACCCATCTAAACAACGACATAGCCTTGAAGATTAGGAGACTGAGGAAAATCCATTGGCCCATAGATACAACACTACAGACAAAACTATATGGGCCACTGCAAGAATTACAAAAGACAGTAAAATTCATACAGGAAACGACAATGCTGATATGGACAATACTTCGAGCGAACGAAAGATAGATAGAGATAAAAAAAAATAAAGAAACAAAGAGGACATTTGAAAACAACTTGATCTCCTGGGTAGTGAGATCTGGTGTCTAGCACTTGTGGAGACGGCGATAAACAAGATGTCCCGTGTGCACTCGCGCACGTTAAATAACCCTTGGCGGTAAAACAGAAAAGGGTAAGCCATCAAATATGGCCGCTGCTCGGGCAACATTGTAAGCAGAAACCTACCCATGTCGTGGATCCCACGCCGTGCTACGGAGTTCGTGCACATGGCCAGGCCTCTCTCGGAATTTCTCGAGATTCTCAAAGGGAGGATATCGGATCACCTATGGGTTCGTCCGGTGTGCGATGATGATGATTTTAACAACAAACAAACAACTAATATATTTTGTGTAAAGGAAAAACGATTTACCGAGAATATAGCAATATTTTTCTTTCATATTTCTTCTTCTTCTTCTTCCTTCCTTCCTCATTTGTCTTTCAGCGTCAAAGGGAGATATAATTTGCGGTCTTTTGCTCTTCTGTTCGCCTCTGCTGC
The DNA here is from genome assembly GCA_032433765.1 of Megaustenia siamemsis. Taxonomy (NCBI): domain Eukaryota; kingdom Metazoa; phylum Mollusca; class Gastropoda; order Stylommatophora; family Ariophantidae; genus Megaustenia; species Megaustenia siamemsis. The sequence goes on from JAVIAB010000156.1 coordinate 65,775,383, forward strand.
TGTTATATTTCCTAGTGCTTCTAATATTCCGTCAATCTATCTTTTTCGTGGTCGACCCTTGGGTCTGGTGTTCTCGCAACGTTTATTCAGGGCTCGTTGTGTTATGTTTTGATCACTCTTCCTTGTCACGTGGCCAAACCATTGTATCTGTTGTTTCTTTACACACTCGATGGCGGGGATTATTCCTAGCTTTTCAGATTTATATTTTTAAACAAAAATATATCATTTCTCCGTTCTCTTATAGAAGTATGCCAGACACAGATCGAATTCAACGTCTGTAATAAATTGCATTGTGGTATGAATTTCTTCCAGTCAGCAGAAGATCTTATTCACCACAGCTACAATTGTTGACTAATCTTTCGCTGGTACAGCCTGTACAAGATACATCATGTGTTCTACATTCTCAAGATACCACACGGTTCTGTCATTACTATCCCGAAGTCTGCGGTTACCAGACTCAGTCTGAAAACAACCGACTGCCCTTTTGCTGAAATGTAAATATCTTTTGTCTGAAGTGATTGAGCAAGTATGGTTTCATTTCTTAACTAGCGTTCTTGATGATGTATTTCACCTGGACATTAAAAGAGTTGAAAGCTGTCAGCTACTCGTAGTTCATGATGTGCACTACGATCGGTGTACCAAAACCATCCAGACCCTACTCCATCTTTTCGTGGTGCCGCTAAACTAAAAATTATACAGTCTGGCCAAACGAATATGGATCGAAGGTTAATACTTCTTTTGGTGAGACCCCGTTTATTTAAAACCACGTACCTGAATATTCCTGGTTATATTAGAATATTAGAGCATAGTGACTACTTTTAAAGTGTATTTTGACAGAACGATATAGAAAATCGAATCAGAAAGATCAAAACACAACACGACGAGCCTTCAACAAACGTTGTGAGAATACCAGACCCAATAGTCGAACACGAAAAAGATGGATTGATGGAATATTAGAAGAACTATGAAACATAACAGTAGCAGATGCGAAACACCCCCCCCCCCCTTTTCGACGCTGAAAGGCAAATGAGGAAGGAAAGAAGAAGAGGAAGGAAAGAAGAAGAAGATATAGAAAATACCATATGTATCGTTTAATGAAAGCAATTGTATAAAAAAAAAAATTAAATTGGTAAAAAAATATCAGCAGGAGGCCGGCGCCAAGGAGAAATTATCAACAGACAAGAAAATTCTCGAAGGCCACAGAAATGTGGATTAACAGACGAATGATGAGAATACCATAGCCAAAACGAGAAGTGAGTACGTTCAGAGAGAGGCCAAAGCGAAAAGAAATCGTGTAACCAAGATCAGGATGAAATCATCATTATTTATTTTGGTAAATGTAATGAGAACGGAACAAAAGAAGTATATTGTGAGAACAGGTAAGAAAATAAGGGAAGAAGATTTGAGGGGGAAACAAAAGGAAACCAGACAATTTAAGTGTGTGTTTTCGTAGGAAATTAAGAAAAAAAATAATATAAAAATGGAAAGTTGTGGAGAGACGTGATCAACTAAGCCAGCAGGCAATATACTTGATGATGATCACATCGTTATCTCATTCCACGGTGGCCTGAAAGAATTACTGAGGGAATAAAGGTAGCATGTTCAATGCTGCCATCACGTAGTGTACAGATTTGGATTTTGAACCTTACAATCTGTCTCTCTCTCTCTCTCTCTCTCTCTCTCTCTATCTATCTATCTCTATCCTCCCCCCACCCTTTCTTTTTTCCCCATTAAAAAAAAAAATTCAGAAGAACAGAAATTTCTGACAGAAAATAGAGCACAATAGAGAGCCGGACCGTGCTCCTGGACATCGCACTGGGACTACCTGCTGGAGAGCATGTCCTAGTGGCAAAGTTGCTGGGGGGGGGGGGGGGTTCGAATCCTGGTCCGACAGTCCCCTGTGTTTTCAGTTGTTGCTGTAGACATTGCCAGAGCACAATAGGGAATCGTGTGGTGCAGCCGATTATACAAGAAAGTTATAATCAAATGTTGGTGTGTAATAATAGCAATAACGAGTACCTACCGCGGAAAAAGCCTTGGAATATATTTTTAAAATAAAATAGTTTTAGTAATTTACTTTACAGCTAATTCCTCCTCCTACCCCCAACCCCTCAAAACACAATACTAGATCCAGCATATCCCCTCTTATTTACCTTTAGCTTCAAGTCCTAGAATTCCCCAAATCGTTCGTTGTATTAAATACCATGATTATTATTATTTGCAGTTCCTGTACGTAGTGGCAGACACTAGTAATGGGAAAACGCCGTAAAATAGTTAAATATATACAGTTTTTTTTATAGCCTTCAATGTCGCCCAAGCGAGGAGCGCAGGCTGGCGGCGAAATCCACTGTTCCTTGGATGAAAAACCGGCGTACGGTGTTCGAAACCCACAGTAGACAGAAAGGATTATTTCTATCGGGGGTGAAATAAAAATGGAGACAAATAATAATGAATGAATGTTATTATGGAAGGAAAATTCCGAAGCGATAGATCAGCGAACCATTTCAGGAGAAGATGTGTGTTTAAAACACTCGGAAAAAAACCCACAAATAATCAAGAGCATAAAAAAAGGCCAAAATCTTGGGAAAAAAGGCTGAGACCAATAATAGAACTACAGTTAAGCGATTCTCTAATAGGGTTCCGAAAAAAAAAACAGAGGATGCACCGACGCACTATTCACAATAAAACTGCTTGCAGAAAAAACGACAGAACACAATCAAAACTTATACATAGCCTTCATTGACCAGGAAAAAGCATTCGACAGAGTAAACAGAGAACAACTGTGGGAGATACTAACAAACATACGGACTAAGCCAACATCTAACCAACCTTATTAAAAGTCACTACGTCAACAGCAGCTGCAGGGTCTCAACAGCAGCTGCAGGGTCAGAACAGCAGCCGGCTACACAGACCACTTCGAAGTTAGATCAGGTGTAAGACAGGGGTACGTACTATCCCCCCTACTGTTTATTGCATACATGGACCATATATGCAAGCTAGCCAACCCATCAGAGACAGAGGAGATCAACGAGCTCAGACGATCAGGCATATGGTAGTTTCTAATACATGAAACAGGAGACCTACAAGAACACTTAAACAAACTCAACATCTCAGGCACAAAATACAACATGAAAATCAACATCAACAAAACAGAAGTCATGAAGGTCTCCAAAGATAAACAGAACATCAACATAACTATAGAAGGCAGACAACTAAAACAAGTAGAGAAATTGAAATACCTAGGAAGTCTAATGACAAACGATAATTCTCAAACAGCAGAGATAGAATCAAGATGCAACAAAGCTTGCCAAACTATTAGACAGTTATCACCACTATTGTCCAACATGGAAATAACTCTGGAGGTAAAACGAGCACTATACAATACAATCTTCATCCCAACGTTGTGCTACCAATGCCAGACCTGGACCCTAGATGCAAGAACAATAAGAAAATAACCTCTACAGAGATGAAATGTGTTAGACGAATGACAGGAAACAGTCTGAGAGATATGATCAGAAATGAAGAACTGAGAAAAAAGCTAGGAATAGCCCCCGCCATAGAATATATAAGGAAACAACAGATACAATGGTTTGGCCACGTGACAAGGCAGAAAGAACAAAATGCAACACAACGAGCCTTCAACAAACGTTGTGAAAACACCAGACCCAAGGGTCGACCACGAAAAAGATGGGTCGATGGAATATTAGAAGCACTAGGAAACATAACAGCAGCAGAGGCGAACAGAAGAGCAAAAGATCGCAAATTATATCTCCCCTCGACGCTGAAAGGCAGATTAGGAAGGAAAGAAGAAAAAGAAAAAAAAAGATAGATAGATAGATGGTCCTAAGCAGGATCGAACACGTACTCCTCGGCACAGTACATTGTCACGCGAACCAAAAACACACGACCAACTCAGATACCTTACAGAGATCGTTTCATGAAAGATCATTGAGCGATCTTTATCCCTCTGGTCCTGTCATGAGCCCACCGACACACAACAGCAATGATAATATGTGTCGTCAAGATAGTAAATGCCATCCAATACTCGATTAGTATTCCAGGACACCGAAACTCGCCAACATTAGTTCATAAATGGTTCACGGTCAAGGCCCGATGCATAGCTTACTTTAGGTATAAAGTAGGCAATAATCTAGTACAAGGGTGGGCAACCTCCGACCCACAGACCAGAACCAACCGCCAATCAGTTTCAAGTAGCTTGCGATGTTCATTTAAAATTACTGTACCTCCTAGTCCCATTAGCCGAAAAAATGATTAAAAAGTAACACATATTATATGTACAATAATTTGTTTGTAATTCAAAGTTAAAAAAAATAATGTGCTTTACGGTGTCACCAAAAAAGAAATGATTTCGTCACATTTTTTATCGAGCAAAACTGCCATTATGATTTCGTCACATTTTTTATCGAGATAAACTGCCATTGATAATGAGACACTCAGGCAACAACAGTCTTTCATACTTTCGACGAATCTGGGAGATGAAAAAGGTGAAGTTTCTTTGTCTTTAGTGCTGGTGTAGGTAACGGATCTTCTAGTAGGTGGTGTGTTATCATCATGAGCCATACCGCTTGGTGTAGGCGATCATGTCCTTCCACAATTTTCTATCCACAATACATCGTATCAGTTCTGTTGTTGACTGTTTTCCATGCCATGACACCAAGCTATCATGTATTTTCTCTCTTTGTCGTCCACGATCTCTCTTTCTTTTTATTTTGCCAGCTGTAACCAAGTATTCCAACTTTCATCTTCTTATGATGTGCCCGAAAAATGTTGATTGCTTCTTTCTGATGTTTTTTAAGAGCTCCCTTTTTGTGTTGGCCTCTTTGGGAACTTCCTTGTTGGTCTTTTTAACTGTCTAGGGAACTCTCACAATAGATGGTGTGTACATTTTAATAAAGAAGGTAATGAAAGTTGGACCATAGACGTCTTATTGCATACACACGGTCTAGACCTCCATCCATATTTCCGGACATTTTCTCTACCTCTCTTTTAAAAATTCTGCGAAATCAAAAGGATGATGCAGCTTTGTCTTTAGTATCAAATTAGTAAGTGAAACGGTATCGCCAATACGGAGGGAGGGGGTAGATTGTGTGTACATTTTAATAAAGATATATTGAAAGTTAGAACCAGATGTCACAACTTAGCTACACAATGGGACCATCAAGCAAAGAAAAGGGGATATAGACGTTCGTACTTTCCAAAAGTGGTGGACTTGGCAGCATTTATTTTTTCAGAATCGTGACAGCCCCATTTGTTTAATCTGTAGTAGAAGAGAGCACAGTATCACATTAAACATGTAAGCTTTAAAATGTAATATTTATAATTCATCGTTCAATTTACTCTTTATTTCGCTTTAACTATTTCCCTTTTCTACCTCTTTCTTTTATGTCATTCCTTCTGTCTTCCACTTTACAGCAATAATGATGTCTACACTACAATAGTTTGTGTATGCAAATTTGCGTGTATAAAAACTTCAATAAGTGACACTTAGGGCTCTTGTCATCTCCATATTTTTCAGATCTGACCTTTACTATTATATGAAAGATTGCCCACCCCTGGTCTTGTGAACCGCCGCTGTTTGGGCAATGGAGTGTGTAGAGCTAGTTGGGGTTGAATACGTGATACAAAAAGGACGCAACAGGTACGATCTTTCAGCACCCTTTTGCTGCTTCCGAGTGGTAGAGTCACATTGTTGCAAGAATGTCAAGCATTTCCGGAAGCAAACCAGAGGGTAGGATTTGGGGAAAAAAAAGTGATAATGTCAGAGCTGAGGCAATCCCGTAGAAGTAAAAGAAGAAAATGTAAAAGTTGAAGTAATCACGTAGAAGTAAAAGAAGAAAATGTAAAAGTTGAAGTAATCACGTAGAAGTAAAAGAAGAAAATGTAAAAGTTGAAGTAATTACATAGAAGTAAAAGAGGAAAATGTAAAAGTTGAAGTAATCCCGTAGAAGTAAAAGAGGAACATGTAAAAGTTGAAGTAATCCCGTAGAAGTAAAAGAGGAAAATGTAAAACTTGAAGTAATTGCATAGAAGTAAAGAAGAAAATGTAAAAGAAGTTGAAGTAATCCCGTAGAAGTAAAAGAGGAAAATGTAAAAGTTGAGGTAGTCCCGTAGAAGTTAAAGAAAAAAATGTAGGCGTACCACAATTAATCATGTTTTTGGGGAGAGTAGTGTCCAGACCAAGGGCAGGTACCCATTTATTATATATGGGATGGGACATTTGAAGGACGCGTTTCAAGCCCTGGATGTTCAGCGAAGATGTCAATAAATGAAAAAAAAAGAAGAGGAAATGTTCACAAAGTGATGTGTGCGTTTTGTAAACATGCAGGCAGGCAGGCAGATGAAGGATAGATCGAGAGCGAGAAACAGGAAAGTGGAATAGAACAATCAGTAGCTCTGTAACTATATATAAATGAGCAAGAAAAAAATGAAACTATTACAGAGTTCTTTTCAGCTTCATTCCATCTTATATTATTTTTTCATATACATGTATATCCTTTCATACTGAAACCCGTTCCCTTCTATTGCGTAACGTTTTCTTTCTATTCTTCTGCATAAACAACTTCATATAAATATTTAAGAAAACAGCGTTTCACGTGATCGGGTGCTGCCAGTGTTAACATAACTAAATAAATATGTAAAGCCAAGCATGTGTTTATCTTAAGCATAAGGTCGCTTTTATTACATTTACTTCTCGATGTAAGTGTAATAGATTCCTCGTATATTATACAGTCATGGAGGGAGTGAAGTACCGAACTTGAAATGTAAGCACAACGAAAACAAGGGAGATAAAGTGGTAGCTTGTGAGATACGTTGAACGAGAAAACTCACCAATGAAATCTATTGTACTAGGAGGATAGATATAAATGTTATCTATTATTATGATCATCATCATTACGAATCTATAAGTAAAGTACCCTCGTCACGCCAAGTGGTGTATAGAGAATATGGTGTTGGTAACCATACATTTTACAGACGCTCGGCACATGATTTTTGGGGTAATGTGGTTGGTATTACGCCCGTGCCGCTCTACTTTCCAGCAAAAAAATCCGGTACCCTTTAAAAAGGCTGGGTAAACCGGAAGCCGTTAGTTGGGATTGAGCCCTACCTCTTGTCCTTTGTAGTCCAGTTCACTAACCACTGAGCTATCGCGGCTCCCATGACGAATCTATAGGTGCTCCCATGACTAATCTATAGGTGCTCCCATGACGAATCTATAGGTGCTCCCATGACTAATCTATAGGTGCTCCCATGACTAATCTATAGGTGCTCCCATAATCCCCGCAAGAAAATCCTAAGAAAATTCTAGTCTGCGTGAACGAACTCCGTAACACGACCTGGGACCCACGATGTGGGTAGGTTTCTGCTGACAATTTTGCCCAGGCAGCGGCATTATAAAATGGAGATGAACAAAGCGAGCCTACTCAGGACGGCAAAACACATATGGCCAGCCGTACACTGACACCCAAACTTTCTTACCAGCGTTACTTTCCCAATCACTTCCTCAGTTTTATTTAAGAATGCATGTGATTTGAGAGTTCTGCCTCCCTTGGATACGCTACTTTCAAAGATTTGACAATGTTTCTTACTCTGATATTTATTATCATTTTATCTTTGTCTCTCTCTCTCTCTTCCCCCCCCCCCCCCCCAATTATCTGTCTTTTCGAAATGTTTGCAAAGCTGCAGAGTTATCTCTCCTTAAATGTGACATCTCACAATGTCTGGTATGCTACCGCCATTAAAGTTCTTTGGGTATGGGTGACCCCATCCTCTATGATAGCAGAAGTTAACTGAATATAAATGGATATAATTAGAGGCGGAAACTTCCAAGATACAGATCACTGACTAATTTCAGGGGAACTTTAGGCTTTAGACTTTAGGCTTCACTGCAGGCTCGGCCTTCCCATATCCGCTCAGCCCCAGTTAGAGCAACCAACAAAGTGTACATACCGATCGTCCTGTTCTATTGAACGTTTTGCGTTCTGTAAAATTGCGTACTTTTTATGTCCATAAAACTGTTCCATTGAACGTGTAGCATGAAACTGTACAAATGACGCGCAGCTCAAAATGGATGATTCCGGGTCGCCGTAACAGCCGTCACTGGCAGCATAATCTCCATGTACCCGAGCCAAATCAGTCATAGACTTCATGATCAGTAGGCGTGCTCAAGAATCGATGTCCCAACAAATGAAGTGAGGTCTCAACTTTGGTGAACCTTTCGATCCGACCACAGTTCAGCTGGTGGAAAATTTGCAAACGAACACACATCACATATTCCTTTCCAGGGCACAGCCCGGGCCTATTTACCGTGCCACTATACTCCACGACCTGTCGCCTGCAGCACTATCTCACCGCGCGGGCGCCAAAACCATGTTGATTTTGTGGTCAGGTGAATGCGACTGGACTACTGTCGTCTCCACAAACGAAAATTCCAACCAGAAAGAATCAACTGAGACCACACAGCAACAAGATGCCACTATATAGTCTTGAACCTGATTCGATTAAACGACCATCTTGTCCGCCGCACCTACTAGAAGTCATCTTAACTTAAATTTCTGGGGGAAAGTATATTTACAACACTCGGAAAAATCCGCAAACGATGGCAGGGTAGCGATACGTTAGATTGGGGGAGGGATAAATATATGGTCCTCGTGACAAGCAGACAAACTTTATTGACAGACTCACATTCCCCGGTCAGAGAATCATTGTCTAATGATAGACTCATTATTTCTAGAAAAAAATCATAGTTTTGCGTCTCACCTTCAGTCTTTGGAGTGGTCTCTACGGAGGTAACTCTAGAATAAAGACCTGCCGGCTAGTATTTGGAATGAGGTGTGATTATGAAACCCAAAATTCTTTGGAGAGGCAAACAACGTTTTAAATAGCCCCTAAGTCTATTAACAGAACTTTGGTTTAGGGATGATCACCGTGTATGGACGTATTCACTATCTATGACAAGACCTAAGTACAAAAATAAAAATGTTAAACTCCAATGTTAAGTCAGTCCTATTATATGGCTGTGAAACATGGAGAACAACAAAATTGACAATCATGAAGATACAGACTTTCATTAATGGATACTTAAGCAGAATAAAAGGATGGAAATGGCAGGACAAAATCACTAACATAGAATTATGGAAATGTACCAGTCAAATAATAGATACAGCGAAGACGATGGCGCTGGATAGGGCACACACTGCGAAAGCCAACTGAGAGTATTACACAAGAGGCCTTTTTTTTATTCTCCAGGGGAAAAGGCAAAGAGGAAGACAAAGAAATTCTTGGAGAAGATAGATAGAAGCAGAGATGAAGATGATAGGAAGACATAGGAAGACCAAATAATTCTTGGAGAAGACAGACAGAAGCAGAGATGAAGATGATGGGGAAGACATGGAATGATATTAAAAGAATGGCAAGAAACAGAAGGGCTTGGAAAGTGTTTGTTGAAGACCTATGATCCACAGGGAGCTGAAAAGTAGAAGAAGAAGAAGATGAAAAGACCCTCCAGGTCTGGGAATTATGATTGTTCGTGAAGTGGACTCTAGTTGTTGGCAGACCATGCCCATATGAACCTCTACTAGTCGTTTAAAAGCCATAAAGTGAGTGGGGTTCACTTTAGTCTTTGGTCTCGACTGGCGTACCTGGCATACCCATATCCGCGCTGCCGTCCGTTCCAGCAACGATGGAAGTGTTAGTCTACAGTTCCTGGCCTGATTTGATTGGACGTTCTGAGCTATTTTCTACTGAGGATGCTTTACTGCCCTCGCCTTTCATGGCGCCGTGTTCCACCATTCCTTCATGGCGCCGAGTACCACTATTACTTCATGGCGCCGAGTATCACTATTACTTCATGGCGCCGAGTTCCACCATTCCTTCATGGCGCTAAAATTCCACCATTCCTTCATGACGCCGTGTTCTACCACTCCTTCATGGCGTTGAGTTCCACCATTTCTTCATGGCGCCGAGTTCCACCATTCCTTCATGGCGTCGTGTTCCACCATTCCTTCATGGCGCCGTGTTCCATCATTCCTTCATGGCGCTGTGTTCCACCAGTCCTTCATGGCGTTGAGTTCCACCATTTCTTCATGGCGCTGTGTTCCACCAGTCCTTCATGGCGCCGAGTTCCACCATTCCTTCATGGCGCCCAGTTCCACCATTCCTTCATGGTGCCGAGTTCCACCATTCCTTCATGGTGCCGTGTTCCACCATTCCTTCATGGCGCCTTGTTCCACCATTCCTTCATGGCGCCGTGTTCCACCATTCCTCCATGGCGCCGAGTTCCACCATTCTTTCATGACGCCGTGTTCCACCATTCCTTCGTGGCGCCGTGTTCCACCATTCCTTCGTGGTGCCGTGTTCCACCATTCCTTCGTGGCGCCGTGTTCCACTATTCTCTCGTGGCGCCGAGTTCCACCAGTCCTCTAACATGAGGGTTACCCTCTACTTCGGTGGAGCCTTCCTTCGATAAGTGCTCTCTAACAGCCCACTTATAAACTCCCCCATGCACAATGGCAGACCCAGCCAACCCATTTCGCCATCTCACTGTCACGAACTCCAGCGTACACGTAGCAACTAGCGCGTCAATAAACCATTGATCCTCTAACTTAACTTCTTTGTACAGGTTGTATGTCTATGACTAGACAATAGCGAATAGAACCAGTCCCAGTGAACAAAGTTATAGTTTTTGACAGACCTAAAGTTTTGGTCAAACCCCTAAATCTGGCAAATTTTCATATTTTCTAATCGAAACCTTATTCTTTCACAGATTAACTATCTACATACAATCATGTAATGTAAAACTGTAACCTTACTTCCATGAAGAGATGTTAGTAATGTGAAGAAGAAAACAAAATGAAAATTAAACTTGCCTCATAGCGTGGAACATTCTTGAAGCTCTGTCCAGCTTGACCAATGAATAGACTAGACCCAGGCTCGATCTCCAAGTTCTGAACCTTCCTTGACCAGTACACCGATTCAGTTGCCTCACAGTTGATGTATAAAGTTATCTCTGAAGCCTCTACCTTCAAACCTATTTTAGTCCATCGCCCAGATATCGAGGGAATTGTGAAGTTGGCAACAATTTCGGAAGCAAGCGCAGATCGAGAATTTGGTGTGTAGTAAAAGACGAATGTTTGGGAACCTTCGCCAGCTGATTCTATGAGAACACCAAGCTGGATTATTGTAGAGTATGGATTAACCACAGTAAAAATGTATCCTGGACTTCTCTGGAAAGGTTTGATTGTCATTAACAAGGAAAACTCTGAATAAAGTAATTGGCGGAAGAACGTTAGTGCAGGCGCACGAATCTCAGCTTCCTGACTAATTTGAAAAGCCGGGTAGCTGTCTACGCCTTGGGCGTAAGAGATCCCCTTGTTTTTCTTTGAAGGAACACTTATTGCACTTATTAGATCGATCTCTCGTGTGGACTCAGCATCTGAAACGAGACAAGGTACAACATGATTTAAATGGACGGTGACATTTTACGTAGCTCATACATTTTGTTTTGTGTGTATAACAAGTTTCAGAAAATGAGGATTTCTTCTCCTGAGATCACATAAAGAGCTCAGTTCAGTACATTAAATATGTAGCACCGGCGAGTTACTCCACGATCATTTTTAAACATGCCCCGGAAAATTACTGGCCAGGTAAACAGTTGCCGATGTTACTAACAAAACGATACAGGATCAATTCAAACAGTACATCGTACCATGTTTTCAACTGACTACAGTACACAGTACTCTTATGCTTCCAAATGACTACAGTACACATTACTCTTATGTTTCCAACTGACAACAGTACACAGTACTGTTATGTTTCCAGCTGACTATAGTACATAGTACTGTTATGCTTCCAGCTGACTATAGTACACAGTACTCTTATGTTTCCAGCTGACTATAGTACTGTTATGTTTCCAGCTGACTACAGTACACAGTACTGTTATGTTTCCAGCTAACTATAGTACACAGTACTGTTATGTTTCCAGCTGACTACAGTACACAGTACTCTTATGTTTCCAGCTGACTATAGTACACAGTACTGTTATGTTTCCAGCTGACTACAGTACACAGTACTGTTATGTTTCCAGCTGACTATAGTACACAGTACTGTTATGTTTCCAGCTGACTACAGTACACAGTACTGTTATGTTTCCAGCTGACTATAGTACAATGTAATCTTATAATTTCAAATGTCAAGAATGCTCTTTTTTTACATGACAATATTGACTTACTTTTATCATCCGTTTCCAGTAGGACTAAGTACACGATCTCTACACGAGGCCACACAAAAACTGATTACCCCACATGTGGTTCGAACCGAGTACGTTTTGGTTATGAAGCTAGCACCTTACCTCACTCAGAATGGAAAAAGAATAATGCAAAATAATAAATATATATATATATATATATATATATATATATATATATATATATATATATATATATATATATATATATATATAGCACTTTCCAACGACCACAAGAAATTAAAAGGAAACATGAAAATGATTACACTGTATACAATTTTTCCGGACATCAATAAGAGAAGAGTGACCATGGATACCTAAATAAAATCACAATTAGAAAAACAAACAGAGAAACACTAATCAACAACCGCAAAAGGGTGACCAGAAATCCCCTCCCCCCTCACCACCAAATAATAATAATAATATAATAATAATAATAATAATAATAATACATAATCATATTTTAAGTAGACAAAAACAATGAGAAACTGAAGAGAACCCAACATAAACTGGCAACGACGATCCACAAAAAGCAGATGAATATATATTAGGTTTTGAAACGATAGGATTTGAACCAATCAAATGTGACCTCTTGTTTATTGCCGTTACCCAAGTGGGCTACACACGGGAACTCACTACCCATAGATCAGGGGAGAGTAAAGTCACGAAGAAACTACGAGTAAATTTGTCCTATTTTTAAACAATTACGACCGCATATGGTAGGCTTTGAACCCAGATCCTTGTTGTCCAGAGGTCAGGAGTTGTGAGTTACACACTCTGACAGATCACGTGATTTCGATTAGTAAAAAATGTTTTAAAAATAATGCTAGACTGAAAGAACGTTGTCATTTCACAAACTGTTTAACATTATGAACTGATACAAAGCTGTCTAACCAGAGAGCTACTGAAACCATCATTATGCAAACAACTGGTATCTGTTGGAAGGGCCGGAACACGAGGTTGTCTGAGTGTATTGAAAGTCGATTACCATTTCTTCTTTATTCCTTGTACAGCCAGCGACGTCTACATTAACTAAAAAATAATGAATCTCATGGTTCTCTCCTCGATAGTTAGAACATTGTAAATAAACTCATGTTTATTGTAGATGTTAACATCGAAACAGTGCTAGAGCAGTGTTTAGTTGACTGGTGTAACAGACAAGAGAGGCGGTTCTATCTCCCGACCGACTTTACATTTGTTTTTGACCCTGGGAAAGAAACATGATCTGGTGTAGTGCTGACAATACGGCCTTACAGTGGGCCGATGGTCATAGAATATATAGACACAAACGCCCCACTTGACGTGTTTTTTTCATTCATATATGTATGTGACTACTGTCCTTATCTGGGAGCCGCGATAGCTCAGTGGTTAGTGAACTGGACTACAAAGGACAAGGGGTAGGGTTCGATCCCAACCGACGGCTTCCGGGTTCACCCAGCCTTAAATGGGTACCGGATTTTTTTTCTGGGAATGTAAAGCGGCAAGGGCGTAATACCGACAACATTACCCCAAAAATCATGTGCCGAAGGTCTGTAAAATGTATGGTCACTAACACCATATTCCCTATACGCCACTTGGCGTGACGGGGGTACTTTACATTTTTACTTACTGTCCTTATCTACGTCACTGTTTCATATAAAAAAAAGAGATTGCAGAACGGAACAAACTATATAAAAATATATAGACAAATTCATCAGCGTCTTCTGACGTACCTTTTTGCATTGGTGACTATTATTTGTCTACTACTTCTATTGCCAGTAGTTCACGCGTCCTTTGTTGACACACAACTTTCTTGAGGTGCATTTGATTAATCTCGGCAAAGCAAAGTATTCCGGAATAACAAAGTTTTGGAGCCCATTCCAAATTATTGTATATTAGAGTGATGTCTTCTTTTGCCTTTTTGCACATTTTGTCGCGGGTTTCTTGTATGCTTTTCTTTATGCATTGCCATTTGGTTGTTACTTTATCATCAGGATTTTCTCTTCTGTATTGTTCAATTCCTTCTTCTAGCAGCTTCTGGTATGTGTTCTTAACTTGTATTGTATAGGTATCTTTAATATCTTTTTGTTTTAAAGCTGCTATATCTAGTGGATTTGTTGATGAATTAGACTTTTGCTTGTTTATCTTTAGTTTGATTTTCATTTTAATCATTACAGGATTGTGATCTGAATTAATATCTGCTCCTGTGTAGGTTTTGGCTTTCTTTACGCTTTTACTGAACCTTTCTTTTATCATTATGTAATCTACATGTCAATAACAATGAGAAAGAGAGTTCATCGGTGCTATATAGAACCAATTCTGACCAATGGAAGCGAATCATGGACAGTAGACAAACAAATGAAAAGACGATTAGAGGCCACAGAGATGGGATTTCTCAGAAGAATGTTGAAAGTTCCCTGGACAGCTAAAAAGATCAATGAGGAAGTTATCAAAGAGGCCAACACAAAAAGGGAGCTCTTAAAAAACATCAGAAAGAAGCAATCAACACTTTTCGGGCACATCATGAGAAGAGGAAAGTTGGAATACTTGGTTACAACTGGCAAAATAAAAGGAAAGAGAGATCGCGGACGACAAAGAGAGAAAATACTGGATAGCTTGGTGTCATGACATGGAGAACAGTCAACAACAGAACTGATACGATGCACTGTAGATAGAAGATTGTGGAGGGTCATGATCACCTACGCCAACCGGTATGGCACATGATGAATCTATTTGATTCCTCTTCTTATCTCCAGGGCTTTTCCATGTGTATATTTCCTTTTCTCTTGCTCAAAGTAGGTGTTACATATTATCAGCCTGCTTTCTTCACAGAATTGTATAATCGTTCTCCTCTGTCATTTCCTTTTCCTAAACCATGATTTCCTATAATGGTCTTATATCTACCTTTTCCTACTTTAGCATTCATGTCACTCATTACAATCAAGATGTCTGAAGATTTCACTTGCTTCATAACTTTATTTAGGTCTTCATAGTATGCCTCTATTTGTGCATCTGTGTAGTCTTGAGTAGGTGCATATGTCTGTATTATTGCTATGTCGAATGGTTTTGCTTTCAACTTGAGTAATATAATCCTATCACTGTATGTCCAGTGGTTACTTATATATTTTTGTAGCTCTCTTTTTATCAGTATTCCCCCCCCCCCCCCCCCCCCCCCCCCCCCCCCTTGATGTTCTGTTGTATTTCCTGAGTATATAAATGTATATTTTTCGTCCTCTATGTACCCACATTCTTTCCATCTTGCCTCTGATATGCCTAAAATATATATATTTATTCGTTCTGCTTCTTGAATCAGATTTTCCAATTTCCCTTCTTGATATAGAGTCCTAACATTCCAAGTACTTATTTTAAGATCGTTCCTCTAGGACATAAGTTCAAATTCCTCTCCATGGCTTCCTCTGGACTAGTACGTGATGAGGCTCCAATCTCTTTCACGGTGGTCTGCCATATTCGCCTTTCGTGTTCTGAATATGCCTCATGTGTACCACACACTTTGCTGTTTTCGCTTTCTGGGCCGTTGATCATTTTTTATTCATCCGCCCCATCCACCGTCACATACTTTTCACATATGGGTTGAACATACCCGGTTTGCCGGCAACATTTCTGTCGAACCATGTGCTTGCCTATCGAACCGCGAACACACAACACAAAGAAGAATAAATCATATTCCACTTAAATATCGGTAATCACAGTTCATCCACACGTCAGAAATAAAACATACACCAAACGGGGAATAGCAACACATAATTTCACAACTAGACTGTCGCGTAAATCATTTAAATATTTATTCGGCAATTGCCGAATTATAAAAACGACTAAACGCAGCCGTCATGACACCGGAAGAAGACTGGCTCAGCCAAAAATGTATAGAAATAGAAACTATGGAAAGCAAACAAGACTTAAGAGATATGCACACAGAAATAAAGATAATGACTAATAAAAATAAAAAAAGCCACAGAAGGTGGATGCATTGCAGACAAAAAAGGGGGAAAAACAATGCTAACAGACAAAACGGATATTATAGATAGATGGCAAGAATATATAACATAACTATTTCAGGATCAAAGGGACAAGAAACCAGTTATAAAATGTACATCAGGCTATCATCATCATTGAGTGCCGTCTCCGCAACGAAGGTTGGCTACCATGGAGCGCCATTTTGCTCTATCTCTTGCTTTGATGGTGCAGGTTGTCATCGGTTGATTTGTCCATCTTTTGATGTTACTCGTCCATGTTAATCTTGGTCTGCCTCTGCCTCTTTTACCTTGTATTTTCCCCTCCAGGATCACTTTCAGTAGGCTGTTGTGTCTTTTAACATGGCCTAAGAATCGCATTTGTCTTGTTCTAATTGTGCTCAGAAGTTCTCTTTTCATTTTTAGTTGTTTTAAGACTTTGTCATTTGTTTTCTTTTCCTTCCATCCAATTCTACCTATTCTTCTATATATCCACATTTCAAAGGCTTCAATTCTCTGTTCTGTTTTCTTGTCTAATGTCCATGTTTCAGCACCATATAGGAATATTGAGAAGATGTAACATTTTGCTATTCTTAGTTTTAGCTCTGGTGTTATTTGTTTTGATGTTAGTATGTCCTTCATGACATTAAAATTACTTTTTGCCATTCCTATTCTTTTGTTTTTTTCAGTTGTACATTTTCCATCACTGGTTATAGTATGTCCAAGGTAGTTATAGTTCTGAACTGTCTCCAGGTCTATTCCTTCAATTTTGATATCCACTTGTGGGTTTTGAGTATTTTCTTTGTTTATGATCATAGTTTTAGTCTTTTTGATATTCATATCTAGTCCATATTTTTTGCTTGTCGTGTTTATTTCATTAAGTAATTGTTGTAGGTCTTTAGGATTTTCTGCTAGTAGTACAGTATCGTCAGCATATCTTAGGTTATTGATTATCTTTCCATTAATTTGTAGGCCTGGCATCTCTATGATGTTTTTAAAGATTTGCTCAGTGTATAGATTGAGTTTCCGGTGTCATGGCGGCTTCGTGTAGTCGATTTTTATAATTCGGCTCTTGCTGATATATTTAAATGATTTACGCGACAGTCTAGTTGTCAAATTATGTGTTGCTATTCTCCCGTTGGTGTATGTTTTACTTCTAACGTGGGGATTGACTGTGATTGCCGATATTTAAGTGGAATATGATTTATTCTTCTTTGTGTTGTGTGTTCGCGGTTCGATAGGCAAGCACATGGTTTGACAAAAATGTCAACGGAAAAACGGGTATGTTCAACCCTTATGTGAAAAGTCTGTGACGGTGGATGGAGGCGGAGGAATCAAGAATGATCAACGGCCCAGAAAGCGAAAACAGCAAAGTGTGTGGTACACAAGAGGCATGTTCAGAACACGAAAGACGAACATGGCTGACCACCGTGAAAGAGATTGGAGCCTCATCACGTACCAGTCCAGAGGAAGCCATGGAGAGTCGGAGAAATTCGAACTTATGTCGGAGGAAAGATCTTAAAATAAGTACTTGGAATGTTAGGACTCTATATCAACAAGGGAAATTGGAAAATCTAATTCAAGAAGCAGAACGAATGAATATAGATATTTTTAGGCATATCAGAGACTAGATGGAAGGAATGTGGGTACATTGAAGACATCAGGCTATACAATCTTAAAATCTGAGGTGGAAAAAACTACAAAAACAATGAAAAAGGGAAAAGCAGTAGGACCTGACAGCTTACAGATAGAGGTGATACAGGAACTAGAAGATTTTGGCGCTGAAGTGATTACAGACATATGCAACGACATATACCACACAGGATACATACCAAATGAACTAAAAAACATCAACTTTCATTGCATTGCCTAAAAAGAATGGTGCAGTTGAATGCAGTGACTTCAGAACAATAAGCCTAATGAGCCATGTTACAAAAATCTTGCTAAAAGTTATACAAGGAAGGATTTAGAATAAAATCAATACTGAATTAAATGAGCAGTAATTTGGATTTAGGAAAAATAGCGGGACAAAAGAAGCCAAATTCTGCATGAGAACATTAATCGAAAAGTACACAAAAGTAAACAAACCAATATATGCCTGCTTCATAGACTACACCAAAGCTTTTGATAGAGTACACCACAAACAACTTATAGAATGCCTAAAAGAGATACATCTAGATGGCATTGACTTACGACTAATATGTAATCTATACTGGGAGCAAACAGCAATAATAAAATATAACAAAGAGAACTCTACACCCATTGATATGAAAAGAGGAGTAAGACAGGGATGCATCCTATCACCAAACTTGTTCAATCTATACACTGAGCAAATTTGTAAAAACATCATAGAGATGCCAGGCCTACAAATTAATGGAAAGATAATCAACAACCGAAGATATACTGACGATGCTGTACTACTAGCAGAACATCCTAAATATCTACAACAATTACTTAATGAAATAAACATGACAAGCAAAAAAAAATGGACTAGATATGAATATCAAAAAGACTAAAACTATGATCATAAACAAAGAAGATACTCAAAACCCACAAGTGGATATCAAAATTGAAGGAATAGACCTGGAGACAGTTCAGAACTACAACTACCTTGGACATACTATAACAAGTGATGGAAAATGTACAAATGAAATAAACAAAAGAATAGGAATGGGAAAAAGTAATTTTAATGTCAAGAAGAACATACTAACATCAAAACAATTAACACCAGGGCTAAAACTAAGAATAGCAAAATGTTACATCTTCTCAATATTCCTATATGGTGCAGAAACATGGACATTAGACAAGAAAACAGAACAGAGAATTGAAGCCTTTGAAATTTGGATATATAGAAGAATAGGTAGAATTGGATGGAAGGAAAAGAAAACAAACGATGAAGTCTTAAAATAATTTAAAATGAAAAGAGAACCACTAAGCACAATTAAAATAAGACGAATGCGATTTTTGGGCCATGTTAAAAGACACAACAGCCTACTAAAAGTAATCTTGGAGGGGAAAATACAAGGTAAAAGAGGCAGAGGCAGACCAAGACTAACATGGACGTGTAACATCAAAAGATGGACAAATCAGCCTATGACAACCTGCACTATCAAAGCAAGAGACAGAGCAGAATGGCGCTCCATGGTAGCCAACCTTCGTTGCGGAGAAGGCACTCGATGATGATGATGATGAGAGTAATGTAGCACATAAAGTATTGTATGTCAAAGTACCGTGGCACATCAAAATATTAAAATATACCAAAGTGCCGCAGAATAACAAAATATTGTGACACCCCAGGGTATTGTGACACACCAAAATATTGTAATATAAAAAAGTGCTGCAGTTAACCAAAAAAAAAAAAAAAATGAGGCACATAAAAGGTGATGTAGTATAATAATGTGCTGTAGAACACAAACATATTACAGCAAACAAAAGGGCTGTGGCAATAAAAAAGACGTGCTGTAGAACTGAAAAGTATTAAAGCACACCAAAATGATGAAAACCATCAACTGTTTGAAACACGCCAGAGTGTTGTAGCACACACCAGAGTGTTGTAGCACACACTAGAGTGTTGTAGCACACGCAGATGATAAAGAACTCAAAAAAATATTGTCGTCACACAAATATTGATTAACACACAAATATTGATTAACACACAAATATTGATTAATACACAAATATTGATTAACACACAAATATTGTTTAATAAACGAAATATTGATTAACACACAAATATTGATTAACACACAAATATTGATTAACACGCAAATATTGTTTAATAAACGAAATATTGATTAACACAAATGTGGCACGAGAACCTTCGCTAAAGGCCATTAATGGAAAATATAAGATACCTGAGACGTGAAGGTCAGGAAGATGAAAGCGCAGGAATACTGCACAATAAGAGTTACGTAAAAAAAAAAAGGAAAAGAAATTAAAAATAGAACAAGAAGCAAGAAAAATGAATGAAAGTTTCTTTTAAAGAAACAATTGAAGCCTTAAGTAGAAACAGGTAAAAGAAATAAACATCAATGAATCCACAAGTGTGCTGGAAGCGGAAACGTCTTCGCACGCGTAAATGTTATGAATTTGTTGAAACATTGTTTCCTGATGAGTACATTAGTCGGAAACGGTATAAATAGAAAATGCCAAGAGGATGTTACAACTTTCATGTAGGTGTAACAATACAAAGCCGTTGCAACAGCCATTCTATAAATGGAGGGGCTGGTTAGACTCACACATACTTTCAAATTATCATCATCATCATGGAGCGTCATCTTCGCAAAGAAGGTTAGCTACCATGGAGCGCCATTCTGCTCTGTCTTTTGCTTGATGTTGCAGGTTGTCATCGGCTGATTTTTTCCATCTTCTGATGTTACTCGTCCATGTTAGTCTTGGTCTGTCTCTGCCTCTTTTACCCTGTATTTCCCCTCCAAGATTACTTTTAGTAGGCGGTTGTGTCTTTTAACATGACCCAAAAATCGCATTTGTCTTGTTTGATTGTGATTAGTAGTTCCCTTTTCATTTTTAGTTGTTTTAAGACTTCATCGTTTGTTTTCTTTTCCTTCCATCCAATTCTACCTTTTCTTCTGTCATTATCAAGTACCGGGCATGCTGGCGTAGGTGATCATGTCTCTCCACAATTTTCGATCTCGACAGTTATTTATCTATTCTTCTATAGATCCACATTTCAAAGGCTTCAATTCTTTGATTCAATTCTGTTGAGAAGATATAGCATTTTGCTATTCTTAGTTTTAGCCCTGGTGTTATTTGTCTTGATGTTAGTATATTTTTATGACATTAAAATTACTGTTTGATTACTATTCTTTTATTTATTTCAGTTGTACATTCTCCATCACTGGTTATAGTATGTCCAAGGTAGTTGTAGTTCTGAACTGACTCCAGGTCTATTCCGTTAATTTAAAATTATAGTAGACCGTACATAACATAGAAAATAATAAAAGCAAGATATAAACACATCACATAAAACAGGTAGTGGTTCCTGATCAAGGAAGGAAAGTCATCCGAGGAGAGAGCACTGGATTGCGCCCCCCCCCCCCCCCCCGGATATGTTCAAGAGAAGGGGACGATCTACACTCCATTGTACAGCAGTTGCACTTTTCTATAGAGGAAACTATGGGATACCGATGAATAGCGCACGCACACCACATGTTCATGACATTGCACACCACATGTTCATGACATTGCACACCACATGTTCATGACATTGCACACTACATGTTCATGACATTGCACACCACATGTTCATGACATTGCACACCACATGTTCATGACATCTGCTGGTGAAGATGTGTAGCAAGCGGCGATCACTGCATGAGAAGAGAAAGAAGCTGTGAGATGCCTTTAGCTCTTATGAATATAATTACATGTGGTAATCAATAAATGCGTAAAGGTCAAGTACGAGATTTGAATCGGCATCTTAGCACGCGAGTTTACACCCATATCTGCTCGTCCGCCTATCCAGAAATGTTCGGAGACTTCTGGATAGTGTCGCTTCAAGCATCGAAACTCACGATGCGAGGCGACATTCATCACCTTCCCAGTTATACTCTGGTAACCATTTCTGCCAACGACTGGGTCGACCGCGAGTACAACTCACACTACTTCCAGCGGGAATCGAACACGGTTTATCCGAACGTCGGTAGCCAGTCGGGTGGTTTTCCCAACTAGTCGGCCGAGGTCCCCTTACACGTCGTGTCTCTAGCCATACTAATGCTTTAGCGATAATCATAATTACCACTGTCGAATTACTTGTAGTTAATACGAAAGCACCACTGTCTTACTTCACAGTTCTGCCTCCAGTGCTGTGAAAGCGCACGAACTACATACATTATGTGCCGAATAACAGATCCATCTGTGCTTATGACAGCATTACTCTCAGGATAGTTTTGTTTTAAATCAAGGCCTGCGCTTCTGCCTCAACGACCAACGGGTTTTGTTGTCTACATTCTATGTACATTGTAATGTCGACAAGAACGGACTTACTCCACTCTGACGTCACTCGTACCAATTCTTCCCCGGGTTCTACGTCCACAACTGAACACACCTGCTGAGCAATATGCCTTTCCTGTCCCATCCATGATTATCCTCCTTTTAACCTGCTGCCTTTTGTGCTCATAAAATTTCATAATTTTTTTTTTGCGTTCGCCAGCTTTTACACCTCTGACGAAGTCCCTAGAGACTAGGAAATTAATTTTGCGTGTTAATCCATTTTTCCATGCACGAATTTTGTGCATCCTTTTTTTTTCTGGCAGCCGTTTGCACAGGGGTCCCTTGCCTCGAGACCAACCAGCCCCCAAATTTCATGATATAGTAGAAGATGTGGGTCTGCATTAATTGGAAGGTGCCTGCGTGCTCGGAAAAAGTCTTATTCTATTCGCCAATGGCTTTTACATCCTGTAAGCATAAATCGAACCAGCTATATGTAAGGATGATCTGTAATTATAACAGCTTAAAAAGATATACGGCGAGAACTTGGTGATGTCAGGTAGGAAGAGCTTAAGTATGGAGGAGGTCAGATATGTGGTTGGAAATGTAGGTTGGTAGGTAGGTGAGTTAGGGTTCGTAGATTTCATAAATAGGATGGTGGGAATGAATTTGGGTTGAGACATACAGCCAGAAGGATACACATTAGAAAGTGCGGAAGTTTGGCACGTGGCAAATTATATCACCAATTGCCAACATTATTACGAAGAAGGTATGCTGGGATACTTATCTCTAGTCAGCATCCGCCGAACTATTTTTGAGTGCTCGTCCTTGGTAATTAAATCTCAGACAAAAATAACTTGACATTTCTATTTGCGTTGAATGAACTGATCTATGGTTGCGCCCAAGGACTCGTCAAGTTTCCCACTTTGACATTCCAGGCATAGCTGAATGCCGTCTATGTATTTAGTGTGAGCATCGATAAAAACTGTGTAATGGAAATATTTGATAGACAAATATATAGAGAACACTGAATGATATTAGTCAATAGTGAAGAAGATGAAAACGACTGAAAGTAACAATTATGTTATTGTCATTAGATCGTATGTCATTTGCAGAACGTTGCATTCACCACAACCCGTCAGAAAAAATCTCTTTCTATGGCCAGGTCACCCACTTCCTGTTCTCATGTTCAAGGTCCGTTGGTGTCTTGAAACCACATTCTTCTCTTTGTGATTTATTCTTCTCGGCTGTCATGATTTCTTGACAGCCTACAATCATTAGTTTGCCGTGGGAATATTTATGTTAATGGAAAGATATTGATGCATATAACAAGAATACATACATACACTGATATATATATACATGTATATATATATATATATATATATATATATATATATATATATATATATATATATATATATATATATATATATATATATATATATATATATATAAGCTCACTGGTGGCAGCTCTGGCACTGAGTGTGGCCTGACTCTGGACAAAGAGGACATCGTCAAGTTTGTTCTTCATTCCGTAAGAGAAGAGGAGGAGAATTGGTGGGACACTGATGTATATATTGAGAGACTGAGGAGTCTAAAGGTGGGACACTGATGTATATATTGAGAGACAGGAGTCTAAAGGTGGGACACTGATGTATATATTGAGAGACTGAGGAGTCTAAAGGTGGGACACTGATGTATATATTGAGAGACTGAGGAGTGTAAAGGTGGGACACTGATGTATATATTGAGAGACTGAGGAGTGTACAGGTGGGACACTGATGTATATATTGAGAGACAGGAGTCTAAAGGTGGGACACTGATGTATATATTGAGAGACTGAGGAGTCTAAAGGTGGAACAATGATGTATATATTGAGAGACAGGAGTCTAAAGGTGGGACAATGATGTATATATTGAGAGACTGAGGAGTCTAAAGGTGGGACACTGATGTATATATTGAGAGATTGAGGAGTCTAAAGGTGGGACACTGATGTATATATTGAGAGACTGAGGAGTCTAAAGGTGGAACAATGATGTATATATTGAGAGACTGAGGAGTCTAAAGGTGGGACAATGATGTATATATTGAGAGACAGGAGTCTAAAGGTGGGACACTGATGTATATATTGAGAGACAGGAGTCTAAAGGTGGGACACTGATGTATATATTGAGAGACTGAGGAGTCTAAAGGTGGAACACTGATGTATATATTGAGAGACTGAGGAGTGTAAAGGTGGGGCACTGATGTATATATTGAGAGACTGAGGAGTCTAAAGGTGGAACACTGATGTATATATTGAGAGACTGAGGAGTGTAAAGGTGGGGCACTGATGTATATATTGAGAGACTGAGGAGTCTAAAGGTAGGACACTGATGTATATATTGAGAGACTGAGGAGTCTAAAGGTAGGACACTGATGTATATATTGAGAGACTGAGGAGTCTAAAGGTAGGACACTGATGTATATATTGAGAGACTGAGGAGTCTAAAGGTGGGACAATGATGTATATATTGAGAGACTGAGGAGTCTAAAGGTGGGACAATGATGTATATATTGAGAGACTGAGGAGTCTAAAGGTAGGACAATGATGTATATATTGAGAGACTGAGGAGTCTAAAGGTGGGACAATGATGTATATATTGAGAGACTGAGGAGTCTAAAGGTAGGACAATGATGTATATATTGAGAGACTGAGGAGTCTAAAGGTGGGACAATGATGTATATATTGAGAGACTGAGGAGTCTAAAGGTGGGACAATGATGTATATATTGAGAGACTGAGGAGTCTAAAGGTGGAAAAAGGGTCTGGTCGATCCGAAGTGATTAATAGGAAAAGCAAATGTTTCAACGCTATGAAATATGCTGGGACTGGGTGGTGGAGCAGGTATGGGGGATGCACCGCCTGCAATGAATTATTTCATGAATATAATAGTGTGTGCATCTGAGAGAGAGAAAGAGAGAGAGAGAGTGTGTGTGCGTGCGTGCGTGCGTATGTATGTATGTGTGTATAATATATGTAACCTGTCAGGCATATCGGAAGATGGTGTAAAAGACGAGTCATGTTGTTCCCCATAACATATAACGAGATTTTGAAATGTTTTAACTTCACACTAGTAAGTACACACATTTAGAGAAAAGAGAATCGGTACTTTTCTTTGCTACACTTTTCACAATTCTGCATGTCATGTACAAATTTACACAACTGCATCAACTGACTGAGTTCTATGGAGGATATAAACTAATAACGATTAGACCGACAAGTCAATGCGCTAACTATAGCACTATTCATGTTTTCATGTAACCATCACTCCTTTCGCTTAAATTACCTTCCAGTGTTGCTCTATTGAGTACCCAACTCTCTCACACAATTTCTACCCAACCTCACCCCCTCCCTTGCTTCCTTTCTTGCGAGTTTTTAAAACATAATCAAGAAAATCAGGCACGGAGTCACGTGACACCAAAAACTCAGAAACACTTCCCAGAATCCAGAGGCAAATACTTCAACCACGTGCAGGCGAACAGAGAGCACAGGTAGACGGGGGAGAAAAACACTGTGACCCCTTTATTGAGGTCATCCTGCAGTAACCTGCAAGCGCTGCCGCTACCAATTTGCCAAAGTAATGCCTGTAAACTTTACAGATGCTGCTGGTACCTTGTATCTAGGTCACGAGTCTGGAATTCACAAAAGAGTGGATACAGGAGACGGAGGTCTGAGCTGGTGGTAGTACATTAAGGAAATAACTACATCGCAGTACACATATTTTTTTGCTTTTGGGTAAGTGTGCGGCCTGACGTGATGCCTCCCACATCACCCATTAGTGTCTCCATATTTATGGAAAAAAGATGAGCACTAAATACCATATGGCCCGCGAATGGGGTACTCTGTGATGTTCATCATCATCACTGAGTGCCGTCTCAGCAACGAAGGTTGGCCACCATGGATCGCCATTCCACACTGTTTCTTGTTTTGATGGTGCAGATTGTCATATGCTGTCTTGTTCATCTGTTGATGTTATTCGTCCATGTTAGTCTTGGTCTGCCTCTGCCTCTATTGCCCTGTATTTTCCCTTCCAATATTTCTTTTAGTAGGCTGTTGTGTCTTTTAACACGCCCAAAAATTTTATTTGTCTTGTTCTAATTGTGTTTAGTAGTTCTCTTTTCATTTTTAGTTGTTATAAAACTTCACAATTTGTTCTCTTTTCTTTCCATCCAATTCTACCTATTCTTCTATAAATCCACATTTCAAAGGCTTCAATTTTATGTTCTATTTTCTTGTTTAATGTCCATGTTTCTGCACCAGGCAGGAAAATAGAGAATATATAACATTTTGCTATTCTTAGTTTTAGACCTGGTGTTATTCGTTTTGATGTTAGTTTGTTATTTTATCTAAATATAGCAAAAGTTTTCAGCCACATTGTCTGAACTGAAGACGGTCTTGGTGCTTTCTTTCCTGTTGTTCTGTGACATTCTGATCATATATCTACCAATCGTTCAGTAACTACAATCAGTAGATACTGAAAGTATGCACTTCTTATACATGAACAAATTATCAGCTTTGGAAATCCGTCTAAGTGATACACACCAAGTAAGAGAGCTGAAGATAGTGCCCGTTCTATGGTAATGAAGAAAGGAGGGGGAGAGCTTATCAAGAAATAATTCATGGGATTCGTTGGTGACTTTCAAAGGGATTGGTAGGTGGCTGTCAGGGATTGATAGGTTACTAGGTCAGGGATTGGTAGATCACTCTGGAAGGGATTAATAGGTTACCTGGTCAGGAATTGGTAGATTACTTTGGCAGGGATTGGTAGGTTACTAGGTCAGGGATTGGTAAGTTACTCAGTCAGGGATTGGTGGGTTATTCGGTCAGGGATTGGTAGGTTACTCAGTCAGGGATTGGTAGATGTCTAGGTCAGGGATTGGTAAGTTACTCAGTCAGGGATTGGTAGATTACTAGGTCAGGGATTGGTAGGTTACTCAGTCAGGGATTGGTAGGTGACTTTGGCAGGGATTGGTAGGTTACTCAGTCAGGGATTGGTAGATTACTCAGTCAGGGATTGGTAGGTTACTCAGTCAGGGATTGGTAGATTACTCTGGAAGGGATTGGTAGATTACTTTGGCAGGGATTGGTAGGTGACATTGGCAGGTGACTTTGGCAGGGATTGGTAGGTTACTCAGTAAGGGATTGGTAGGTTACTCTGTCAGGGATTGGTAGGTTACTCAGTCAGGGATTGGTAGGTTACTCAGTCAGGGATTGGTAGGTTACTCTGTCAGGGATTGGTAGGTGACTTTGGCAGGGATTGGCAGGTGACTTTGGCAGGGATTGGTAGGTTACTCAGTCAGGGATTGGTAGATTACTCAGTCAGGGATTGGTAGGTTACTCAGTCAGGGATTGGTAGATTACTCTGGAAGGGATTGGTAGATTACTCTAGAAGGGACTGATAGATTACTTTGGCAGGGATTGGTAGGTGCCATTGGCAGGGATTGGTAGGTGACTTTGGCAGGGATTGGTAGGTTACTCAGTCAGGGATTGGTAGGTTACTCTGTCAGGGATTGGTAGGTTACTCAGTCAGGAATTGGTAGGTTACTCAGTCAGGGATTGGTAGGTTACTCTGTCAGGGATTGGTAGGTGACTTTGGCAGGGATTGGTAGGTTACTCAGTCAGGGATTGGTAGGTTACTCAGTCAGGGGTTGGTAGATTACTCTGGAAGGATTGGTAGATTACTCTAGAAGGGATTGATAGATTACTTTGGCAGGGATTGGTAGGTGACATTGGCAGGGATTGGTAGGTGACTTTCGCAAGACATCAAAATGAGACGATGAGCATATGAATGAAGTGACTATCATCTATTTGTTGCTATAATAAGGATGGGGTGCAGATTAATTGCCGGCCAAAGATATTAAAATGAGAAAACATGTTACGGCCATACTAAAGACACCCGTCATCTATTAAAACCGCTTCAGTCGAGAGAAATAGTGCTAGATAGTCATGAGCTAGCAAGTGCTAGATAGTCATGAGCTAGCAAGAGTTCCCTGAAATCAAGATGTAAGTAAAAAGTAAAAAGCCCCCGTCACGCCAAGTGGCGTATAGGGAATATGGTGTTAGTGACCATAAATTTTACAGACCTTCGGCATATGATTTTTGGGGTAATGTGGTCGGTATTACGCCTGTGCCGCTTTACTTTCCCAGAAAAAAATGCGGTAACCATTTAAGGCTGGGTGAACCCGGAAGCCGTCGGTTGTGTCAAACCCTACCTCTTGTCCTTTGTAGTCCAGTTCACTAACCAGTGAGCTATCGCGGCTCCCGAAATCAAGATGTGCTATCCTAGATTTTGAACTGAAAATAATCTCAAATATATTTGTAGGTTAGCTAGAGAAAGAGAGAAAAAAGACAGGTAGTAAAAAAGAAAGAGTGATAGAAAGAGAGAAAAAAAAAGAGAAAGAGAGAGAGAAAAAAAAGAGGGGGGGGGGGGTTAGAAGAGGCAAATAAATTCAGTGCTGCGGTAAAGTTGGTAGCAATGAGCTTCACATTTAATTAAATGTGTACATTTCACGTAATTCCTATTTTAAATTAATGAATCTCAGTATTATTATAATACGTTGTCCCCTCTTTTTATTTCACTTTATATTCTAGATCCACTAGTTCTGGTTACTCTAGAAGTACGTAGTTTAGTTATTCCTCTTTTCCGTGTCCGTTTCTGTGCTCGTGTTTTCTGAAGAAGGCCGCATGTAGGCTGAAACGTCATGATTTTGTTTTGTAAAACTGTTATCATACTTTGTAGGAGCGAACGAAACACTCCACCACTGGCACTTTGCGAGAAAGGAACAGAAAGAAAGAGAGCAGCAAAATGTGTGTGTAGTTCCGAGAAAGGCAATCACAAAACTAAATAACTCCAGACACAATCGGGAAAGAACAGTGGCGAAAAAAAAAAAGAATGGAAAAAAATCCCGAAGGCAAGTCCTAAAACTGAAAGAGTTATGTAGCGAACAGCACTGTCAGCCTTATAAAGAAATAAAATATATAATTGTTTGCGTTTACCCCATGACTAAAGGAGTACACCTCTTCGTCATCCGCTCTTAAGTTATGGTTATGGTTAGTCGAAAGCCCCAGTATCACTGCAAACGAATTAAAATCCATAAATGCTCAACCGCCCCTGCCAGTGGTATAACCCGAATTAACATCTCATCTCACTGAAGGATCCAAACAAAGAAAAACAATTGCAGTTCCTATCATAGCAGCCACAGCACACGCCAAAAGACATAATACCAAGCGGCACTGAAATTGAACGCAGCTGAATTGTTCTTCTTCATACGATATCATTATTCATCGGAAGCAATCGGAATATATAAACAAAATCCGGATGAAACACACAGCTCACGGTGCGCACAGAGCACTAAACTCAGCAGCTCTGGCAGCAAGCCGGACTTGGAATATGAGGAAATTACAACAAGAAACACTTTTCAGGCTATGATTCATTGTTTCTTGCCACCTTTCTGCCATATTGACCTGTATTCCAATGATGACGTATATTGCAATCAACACAGAACTCATTATTGTGAACACTGTAGAGGATTGCGCTTTTAAAAGGGCGTTAAGTGGGCGTGTCTGCGTTGCGTTGCTGTTTGCAGTATAACTGTGATATTTACGTCTTTCGGCCCAAAACATCCGACTTCAACTTGACATTTTTGAGTACTGGGTTGTCTTCCCTCTTCGATCCCTACTCGCTTGGCCAGACTAGACAGGTTAGTCTGTTACTAGATGCCCCAATGAGAGGTGAAGCAGGGTGTGGATGGTTCTGGTTCACAGATCCTGGCGCAAGCCATCAGCTGTTGGTAGCTGACAATTTCCAGCTCTAAATGTCTAATTAAAGGCAATAACAAGAAATCTACAGATGACCTCTCAAAACAATGAGTGAAAGCTGCGCAAAAAGAGAAAAAAACGTGAATACAATACAGTTTATGAAATAACAGGAAAGCAAACTGGAGTATCATACAGACAAGAAACACAGCGATGCACTCAACACACTGGATAAACACAATAGAAAAACCTAAGTACGAAATGATCACTGATGATGGCGATTATTCTTAAAGCTAATACTAATATTCTTACAATTAAATCAATGAAATACAATTAAGACAAGACAAATGAAATTTTTGGGGCATGTTAAAAGACACAACAGCCTACTAAAAGTAATATTGGAAGGAAAAATACAAGGTAAAAGAGGCAGAGGCAGACCAAGACTAATATGGACGAGTAACATCAAAAGATGGACAAGTCAATCTATGACAGCCTGCACCATTAAAAGCAAGAAACAGAGTAGAATGGCGATCAATGGTAGTCAACCTTCGTTGCGGAGAAGGCACTCGATGATGATGATGATGAATACTAATATTACTATAAAAACAGGTGCCTCACTAAAAAAAAGAAGGAAATCATTAAAGCCATCACGTGTTCGAAGAACAGAACACACGTAGCCATGACAGTGTCGCTACAGATCCAGAATGAACCGATGAAATGGCGGAACAATTCTTTTTACAGATTTGAGAAAATGACCTTCAACTTGCAATAGGTTAATGAGTACATGCTCGGTGTTAAGGCAATTACGATACACGGTAATCATAGAATGGGATTTCGGAATAGTTGACTCGTGTCTACAGAAGGAAGAAGCAGACTTCAGAAAAGATGACTAGAATCTGCAGAAGGAAGAAGCAGACTACAAAATAATTGACTAGTCGAAAGAAGGGGCAAGCAGATTGCAAAATAGTTGACTACAATATAAAGAAGGAACAAGTAGACTTCAGAAGGCTCACATGTACATAGATCATAGCCACTTTCAGACTTATATTACATATATATATATATATATATATATATATATATATATATATATATATATATATATATATATATATATATCAAGACTTACATATTAGAACATATCTTAGTGCTCATTTTGTTTGCCATAATCGCCAGTAAAGTTATAGGAAATATAGTCAGCGCGTCGCACAACGTGAGAACCTCTGGTATTTTTTTTGTAGAAGGTCAAATTAACCCCGAGGCCAAGTGAAGCTGACAAAAAAGGAAACCTGGGAATCCAACGAAGACCACGTGATCAGAAAACGAGAGCGTTAACTACCTCGTCACGTTGGCGTCACCTTGTGAACAATCCAAAGAAATCATGTCGAGTGTGTTTAAAGAAAAAGTTGTTCACATGCCTATCAAAGGTTATCACATTATACGAGTACATAATACACACCATAACTTGTCACAAGAACGGCAGATTCTGATTCTTCGCTTTTCTTAGCTTCAAATAAAAAAAATAAATAAATAAAAGCAGTTCCGGCAACATCCGTTTCTATGGAAACCATTCTTTCTTACAAATAAAGCAACACGGGCACGCACGCACTAACACACACACACTCACACACACACACGCACGCACACACACACACGCACGCACGCACACACACACACACACACAGACACACTTATTGGATCTTGCTACTTTTGCTGCCACTGCATTTTTTAAAAGTCTGATGTAGTAAGCAGGTTTTGTGTTGCGATGAAAGCCCGCCATATTCTGGGAGCCGTTATTCGACCCCGCTGATCAACAAATATCTTCACAAATGTCTGCGTGAGCGCATCTTCACGTGTGTATGTATGAGGTTAAGACTAATCTACACACACATGTTATCATAATGAGCTCATTTGTCAGCACATACAAACCTGCCCTCTTCTTCTTCTGTTCATTTCCTTGTGTTTGTGTCCACAGACAAACGCTCGTGATAAATTGTCAGTTGTCTGGAACTTGTCTTTAACTACAAACAGCTTAGTTTGAGTTATTGATTTATTGAGTTATTTTTGGGGTATCATCATTGCACTCCAAGAACAAAAGGTTGGGTTCGATCCCAATCGACGGCTTCAAGGTTCACCCAGCCTTAAATGGGTACCGGATTTTTAAAAATAAGAAAGCAAAGCGGCACGGGCGTAATACCGACCACATTACCCCAAAAATCAAGTGCCGAAGGTCTGTAAAAATGATGGTCACTAACACCTTATTCCCTACACGCCACTTGGCGTGACAGGGGTACTTTACTATTTTTTTTTTTTATCATTGCCCTCCGAACATGTCCATAGGGGCTCAGATTCCCTCCCCAACAAGTCCCCCAGTGTCCAGCGACTGACGACTCCAGTTCTATGTTGGATGATAAGTCTTATGCGCTCATTAAGCCTGTTGTTTCTGGCGGTACCAATCTTTAATGCCATCGCTTTCATCCGAAGAAGTGATGTAGACTCATGATTATCGAAGTCCTGTGCACTTTCCGCATCTCGGAGGGCAATAATGACGTCCGCGCCTGATCCATTGGTTGACCGTCTCCGACAACAGCACAACTAGCCTGCCTGTCCGCTGTTTTATTTCCCCGTATTCCCGCATTTCCAGGGATGTAGACAAAGGTAGCTCTGCATATAGATTGAGTTTTTGCTCAAAATGCATTCTTCATGGCTGGCTAAATGTGGACAGTCTTACAGCAAATCTCTCTTCTTCTTATGGTTCACCCGTTGAGAGGGCGCAGATGCGTTGTGCTGCTGGTTCACGGCATAGCCATAGCCATAGCCATAGCCGCGTATCTGCACCTTTCGTCCAGAGAGGGGCTCAAATACGTAATGTCGTGTGTGTCGACAAAAACTATGGCTGAAGCTAAGTAGAAATCTATCTAGGTCACCGTCTTACACATGTTGTCCTACTGACGACGGCCTATAATAGAAACGAATATATATGTGTATTTCCTTACTGTTAGAAAAGCTGATTTATACAATTGTATATTCGTTTTCCTGTCTTTTGGTCTCCCCCTTGTTCAAATAAGAATTTCCCCAAAATTGTTCAAGGTAATTCCCCCCCCCCCCCCTTCCGGACAGATGAGGTGTCAACAAAGATTAACAAGAGCCATCTGCGTAATTAGTATCACTTGCACGTGCCATGCAGTCATTAGATGCATTACAACAACTCAAAAAAAGTTCGCAATTTGCTAATTAATTCCCCGATGATTAATTGAGCCTCGAGAGCATTGATATAATGAGGAGATCACGTGAAACTGAAAGGAGAAAGAAACTAGAAAAGAAACCATGATTAAGAGTACTATCTTTTTTTTTTTTAAACTAACATCCAACTTTGCATCTTCTTAGTCTCAAACCAGAACAACGTTACACAGATCCTCCTCTTATAACCGTTAACATCTGCTTAAGAACGTGGAGCACCTGAATTGATGATTTTATTTTTTTACAATAAATTTATAGGTGTAGGAAAAAAATGACAGCTAATGAATAAATTATTGAAAACATAGATAAATATATTTTCTCGCTATTTATTTTGTATGTGGCATCACCTCGTTTAACAACAACATCATTTAACGATTTTTCGTAATTCAAGGAATTGATTACCTACTTTAAGCGAGTGAGTAAATCATCGTGCACATACCCTATCGACAGTAACCTTCCGTTACTGTCACTATTGCTGGTAGTGATATTGCCATTTCTCTTTTACTGAGTAATTTTTTACATAAAACACAACATAGTTCTTGTTTTACAACCTCTTCTCTGTCAGCGTCTATAAAAATTGAGTGTAGTTGGCAGTTGACAGTCATTTTTGTATGTACGTTCAAATGTCTAGAGATGGAGACATAACATCAGAAATCATGACACACGTCGCACTAGCATCAGATACTGTCAATAAACTGTTGAACATTTTGAGGTACAAAGTACTCATTAAACGAAACAAAACTTAGATTGTTCAACTCTTGTGTGATAAACATAAGATTGTTCAACTCGTGTGTGATAAACTTAGATTGTTCAACTCTTGTGTGATAAACTTAGATTGTCCAGCTCTTGTGTGATAAACTTAGATTGTTCAACTCTTGTGTGATAAACTTAGATTGTTCAACTCTTGTGTGATACCAATGCTAACATGTATATGTAAAAGTTTGGAAATCCACCCAGATTTTAGATAGAAAATTAAATGCCTTTGTAAACAAATGTCTTCGGAGGATCTCAAATATAAGTTGGAAAGAATACATTACAAATGAACAGATAAGAGATAAATCTAGACAAGAATACGTGTCGAGCTTTTGAACTCTGATTTTGGGACTATTTCCTTAGTCTTTGGTTTTCATTGATCTACCTAGACGCCAGCAGTTGTCTGTCGTCAGAGTGGCCTCCCTATTAAGCTTTTCATTAATCCTGGCGTGTTTTTTTTTTTATTCGGGTCACTATCAAGACAGCTCCATGTCGCGGGGATTGCGCTTAACAGTCACCCAGGACTAAATATGAGATTGGCAAGGCTTTCCTACACACGAGCAAGACCACAGTCTGCTGTAGCAAGGCAAGACCACAGTCTGCTCTAGCAAGTCAAGACCACAGTCTGCTGTAGCAAGTCAAGACCACAGTCTGCTCTATCAAGTCAAGACCACAGTCTGCTGTAGCAAGTCAAGACCACAGTCTGCTCTAGCAAGTCAAGACCACAGTCTGCTGTAGCAAGGCAAGACCACAGTCTGCTCTATCAAGTCAAGACCACAGTCTTCTGTAGCAAGGCAAGACCACAGTCTGCTCTAGCAAGTCAAGACCACAGTCTGCTGTAGCAAGGCAAGACCACAGTCTGCTCTAGCAAGTCAAGACCACAGTCTGCTGTAGCAAGTCAAGACCACAGTCTGCTCTATCAAGTCAAGACCACAGTCTGCTGTAGCAAGGCAAGACCACAGTCTGCTCTAGCAAGTCAAGACCACAGTCTGCTGTAGCAAGGCAAGACCACAGTCTGCTCTATCAAGTCAAGACCACAGTCTTCTGTAGCAAGGCAAGACCACAGTCTGCTGTAGCAAGTCAAGACCACAATCTGCTGTAGCAAGTCAAGACCACAATCTGCTGTAGCAAGTCAAGACCACAATCTGCTGTAGCAAGGCAAGACCACAGTCTGCTCTAGCAAGTCAAGACCACAGTCTGCTGTAGCAAGTCAAGACCACAATCTGCTGTAGCAAGTCAAGACCACAGTCTGCTCTAGCAAGTCAAGACCACAGTCTGCTGTAGCAAGTCAAGACCACAGTCTGCTGTAGCAAGTCAAGACCACAGTCTGCTGTAGCAAGTCAAGACCACAATCTGCTCTAGCAAGTCAAGACCACAGTCTGCTGTAGCAAGGCAAGACCACAATCTGCTGTAGCAAGTCAAGACCACAATCTGCTGTAGCAAGTCAAGACCACAATCTGCTGTAGCAAGTCAAGACCACAATCTGCTGTAGCAAGGCAAGACCACAGTCTGCTCTAGCAAGTCAAGACCACAATCTGCTGTAGCAAGTCAAGACCACAGTCTGTTCTAGCAAGTCAAGACCACAGTCTGCTGTAGCAAGTCAAGACCACAATCTGCTCTAGCAAGTCAAGACCACAGTCTGCTGTAGCAAGTCAAAACCACAATCTGCTGTAGCAAGTCAAAACCACAATCTGCTGTAGCAAGTCAAAACCACAATCTGCTGTAGCAAGTCAAGACCACAGTCTACTCTAGCAAGTCAAGACTGGCCAGACCTTCCTACACCCTACATGACCACAGTCTGCTCTAGCAAGTCAAGACTGGCCAGACCTTCCTACACCCTACATGACCACAGTATGCTCTAGCAAGT
Source organism: Megaustenia siamemsis (assembly GCA_032433765.1). Lineage (NCBI taxonomy): Eukaryota > Metazoa > Mollusca > Gastropoda > Stylommatophora > Ariophantidae > Megaustenia > Megaustenia siamemsis. Next base: position 65,811,204 of record JAVIAB010000156.1, read on the forward strand.
CAAGACTGGCCAGACCTTCCTACACCCTACATGACCACAGTCTGCTCTAGCAAGTCAAGACTGGCCAGACCTTCCTACACCCTACAACCACAATCTGCTCTAGCAAGTCAAGACCACAATCTGCTCTAGCAAGTCAAGACTGGCCAGACCTTCCTACACCCTACAACCACAATCTGCTCTAGCAAGTCAAGACCACAATCTGCTCTAGCAAGTCAAGACTGGCCAAGCCATCCTACACCTAAGCATGACCACAGCCTGTTCTAATAACTCAAGACCACAGTTAGTTCTAATAACTCAAGACCACAGTTAGTTCTAATAACTCAAGACCACAGTTTGTTCTAATAACTCAAGACCACAGTTAGTTCTAATAACTCAAGACCACAGTTAGTTCTAATAACTCAAAACCACAGTTTGTTCTAATAACTCAAGACCACAGGTAGTTCTAATAACTCAAGACCGCAGTTAGTAATAATAACTCAAGACCACAGTTAGTTCTAATAACTCAAGACCACACTCTGTTCTAATAACTCAAGACCACAGTCTGTTCTAATAACTCAAGATCACAGTTAGTTTGAATAACTCAAGACCGCAGTTAGTTTCTAATAACTCAAGACCACAGTTAGTTCTAATAACTCAGGACCACAGTTAGTTCTAATAACTCAAGACCACAGTTAGTTCTAATAACTCAAGACCACATTCTGTTCTAATAACTCAAGACCACAGTTAGTTCTAATAACTCAAGACCACAGTTAGTTCTAATAACTCAAGACCACAGTCTATTCTAATAACTCAAGACTACAGTCAGTTCTAATATCTCAAGA